>VOPJ01000141.1:0-46356 GCA_014673585.1 Semibalanus balanoides
CTGACACCTGCTGTCACCTGTCATACGATAAGTCTGACACCGGTGTTCATTGTGTAAGGTGTTTGAGACATTCAATTCAGATCGAATCTGGACACATGTCTGATCATCACCAAACTGATGTCAAACAGATGCCAATATGCCATTCAGAGTCAAATGTGCGCTCTGATCCATACTCTGTGTGTGAATACAAGCAGCTTAAGGCCACATGTTTCGTAGTATACATAGGAGCATAATGGAAACATTTTAACTTATAATGAATACCGATAATGGTTATTTTGCCTGGACTTCTTCGGTTTGAGTCGGCATTTCTAGCAGTAGGTACTTTATTTGCATATATATCCCTGGATATGAGAGCAGAAGAATCTCGAACATGAACTGCTTGGTCCCCAATGGACGCTCACCACCCCACCACCAACTCTCCGGCAGTGCCGACTGCTTACCTCAGCTCATAGCGGGAGAATATGTATAGAATATGAGTGTCGTCAATGGGGTTTGTCGTCCGCCCGCCGCCTGCCGAGTGTACCTACTCTGCGGCTTCGAGTCGGGACGCCTCTGTAGCCAACCCGGCCGCAGCCACGAGCCGGCAATCCCGCACAATTGCGCCGATAAGGAAGCTTGATCGAGCCGTCCTCTGAAAGTGGAGCCCGTTGGTGGAGATTGCAGATCGAGTCCAACTGGAGCGTTCGCACGAGAGCAATCTGTCCAGCCGCCGTACCACCTCGTTGTATCAAAGTGAGCGATCGACCGCGATCAAAGCGGACAGCAACAGGCAAATAACAGCGAGGGCGAAGGCAAATAACAGCGAGAGCGAATCATACGAGAAGTGCAAACACGCCTGCAGCAACATCAAACACATCATAATGCATGGGGACGCCACGGTGCAGGTCAGAACTGCTCCAGTGGTGGGTCAGCTCAGCAGTTCAGCTGACTGGAGTGACTGAGGGCGCCCCAGTGGTGGGTTAGCTCAGCAGTTCAGCTGACTGGAGTGACTGAGGGCGCCATCCCATTTGGGTTGGAGGTCAGCTCGGGAGCAGTTCTAGCACGACCTGTATTGTGGACTTAGGGCGACACCCCAAAAGAATATTCGTGGTGGCGTGTGGAAGGAAAAATCTCAGCCAGGTTCCAGACCGACTGAAGTCGCATCTGGAGGCTCCAGTGGTGGGTGCGAAGCTAACAAAGCAAGCTTTCATCCTGACTGGAGTGAACTGTGGCCGCGACTTCCAGTGGTGGATAGTCTCAGGCAGTTCAGCCGGAACTGGAGTGAACTGAGGGCCGGCTTAAATCCAGTTGGTGGGTTAGCTCAGCAGCTTGTCAGGCACTTGGAGTGATCTTATGAGGGCAGCAAACGTCCTCACATGGTGGATAGCTAGCAGTTCAGGCTTGAACTGGTGAGCTGATTCTTGGGCGCGCCCCAGTGGTGGGTCAACTCAAGGTATGTCTCAGCCTAAACCGATTGGATGTGATTAAGATGAAGTCGCTTTCCTTAGTGGACAGGCTATAAACTCAGCAGAAGCATTACGGGAGATTGCCGACTGAAGTGACATTAGAGGGCCTTTGTCCAGTGCCGTGCCCGTTACTTCTTACGCAGGGTGTTTCAGTCCCGACATGGAGTGACCTGTAGGGGTGCCGCTCCGATGTGGTGTCGATCCTTAGGCTCAGGCGAGTTTCAGGCTGACTGGAGTGGAGCTGAGGGCTCGCGGATCGGCTCAGCCTGGGTGGGTTTAGTCCTCTAAGGCAGTTCAGCCGACCGGAGTGACTGAGGGCGCCCCAGTGGTGGTTAGCTCAGCCGTTCAGCCGACTGGAGTGACTGAGGGCGCTCCCAGTGGTGGGTTAGCTCAGCAGTTCAGCTGACTGGAGTGACTGAGGGCGCCCCAGTGGCGGGTCAGCAGTCAGCAGTGGAGCATGACGAGGACTGAGGAGTGGTCAGTGGACAGTCACCAGAGACCGTCGGTGCAGAGCGCAGTGAGACTGATCCGGTGACGAACGGCAGTACAGAGCAGCTCCCGATAGTAGCGACTGCGGCACGGGCCAGTCGTCAGCCGCCACTGCCTACTGCGCGCCCGTCAGCAGCGGTGCCGCCGCCGCCGCCGCCGCCGCCGCCGCCGCCGCCGCGTCCGATGACCACGCTGCCGTCCAATGAAGGCCGCCGCCGCCCCGCCGCCGACCTTGTGCGTGTATCATGTGCGCCCGACTGCTGCCGGCGGCCGCGGTACGCAGCGCTGCCGATGAGGATAGATGAAGGAGGCAGCCGGCTGTACGTCGCCGCACTTACGGTCATGGCACACCGTCGCCATCGGCACGGTAATAAGCTGACATGGGAGGGAGGGGTCGTAACATGGGGTGAGCCTAACACGGCAGGCCGACCGGGGTGGTCAATGTGCTGCTGTGCACTTACATTGCTATGCTACATATAAATTGCAGTGTTCGGCACAGTGAAATACCGTTCAGGCCCAGTGTTGAGACTGATGCTGCCGCTTAGCCTGAGCAGTGTGCAGCTGTGATGCGAACTGTGACGAGGCACACTTACAGGAAGGTGACGCGGGTGACACCTAGTCTGTCGACTACTGACCACCACTCAGTTTACCACAGAAGAGGGTGAGGAGCTCTTCAGAAAATCGTTTTGTTTTCATACCGTTCCGTTTCAGCTTTTGACTCATGTCGTCCTGTTGTTACACGTTGTGACGTTGTCTTTGCTGTTCATGCGATGACCACAATGAAGGGGCGGCAGCTGCCAGCGCAGCCGGTGTGAGAGCTGTGACAGCTCGTCTGTTGCCGGTGTGAGAGCTGTGGCAGCTCGTCTGCTGCCGGTGTGAGAGCTGTGGCAGCTCGTCTGTTGCCGGTGTGAGAGCTGTGACAGCTCGTCTGCTGCCGGTGTGAGAGCTGTGACAGCTCGTCTGCTGCCGGTGTGAGAGCTGCGACAGCTCGTCTGCTGCCGGCGGCGGCTGACCGGGGAGCGCTGCAGCTCAGACGGCAGCTGGCGGTCCCCGGCAGCTCAGACGGCAGCTGGCGGCACCGGTGGAGGCTGTTATTGCCGGCCGGCTGTGCTGAGTCGTGTCACCGCCGAGCCATCCGTGGCCAATAACTCGCCGCAGTCCAACAATATGGCGGGCTGGGGTGTCCTATGCCAGCCACGAACCTCTGCCGGCTGTCGGAGGCCACAAACCTGAGAGACGAGGAGGCAGCCACGGACAGGAAAGCCAGCCAGGTAGACCAAAGAAGGCGGCCAGCAGCCTCAGCCAGCACCTCACCAGAGCAGTCAGAAAACCAGCCAGGTGACCAGAGAAGGCGGCCTCAGCCAGCATCTCACCAGAGCAGCTAGAAAGCCGGCCAGGTGACCAGAGAAGACGGCCTCAGCCAATACCTCACCAGAGCAGCCAGAAACCCAGCCAGGGACCAGACGAAAGACGGCCTCAAGCCAATATCTCCAGAGCATGCCAGAAACCCAGCAAGTGACCAGGGACAAGGCGCGCCTCAGCCAGCATCCACCAGAAGCAGCCAGAAGCCCAGCCAGTGACCAGAGAAGGCGGCCTCAGCCCAACACCTCACCAGACAGTCAGAAAGCCCAGCCAGTGACCAGAGAAGGCGCCTCAGCCAGGCACCTCACCCAAGGGCAGCCAGAAAGCCCAGCCATTTGACAGAGAAAGGCGGCCTCAGCCAGCATCTCACCAGAGGCAGGCCAGAAGCCCGAGCCAAGGTGACCGGCAAGGCGGCCTCAACCAGCATCTCACCAAGGCAGCCAGAAACCCAGCCAGGTGACCAGACAAGGCGCGCCTCAGCCAGCATCCTCACCAGAGCAGCCAGAAACCCAGCCAGGTGACCAGAGAAGGCGGCCTCAGCCAGCACCTCACCAGAGCAGTCAGAATGCCGGCCAGGTGACCAGACAAGGCGGCCTCAGCCAGCACCTCACCAGAGCAGCCAGAAACCCAGCCAGGTGACCAGGGAACAGAGAAGGCGGCCTCAGACAGCATCTCACAAGAGCAGTCAGAATGCCGGCCTCGCTCCCCCTGCTCAACAACATTTTGCTGACGACGCATCATGTGGGGTTTAGCGCCCTCTTGAGGGCTTGGTCCCCCCCCCCTTGACGGATTTATAAATACGCCACTGTTTACATGCTATTGACAATGCAGATGACACTGGCATACTACCTACCTACATTGCCAACAGCATGTACACTGCTGAACAAATGTTCTGTTCACTTCCTCGACACCACCTGTGGGTCTGTCGGTGCTGCACGCAGTGAAATCCAATGAACTATTTATGCCCTCGCCCCTGATACCGGTGGTGAGGGCTATAGTAATTGCATTGGATTCCACTGCGTGTAGCACCGACATACAGATACAGAGACAGAGTTGGTGTCGATGAAGTGGACAGAACATATTTTCTGCACTGTACTACATACAACTTGAGTTGGTGGTTGTAAGGGGCTTTATGACAATGTGACTTATGTCATTTTTAATCAGGTCCTAGCCAATTTAAGCAGGGAAACTGGATGTTCTTGCTATTAGCCAGACTCAACCCCTGGCTCTGATCTAGTGAGGACAGTCAATGCTGAAGATTTATAAATACTGTCAGCATTGTCCCCATCATCCTCATGTAAAACCAACAGAACCATGTAACCCATCGATTCTGAGTCCAAGTCTGTACCAACTGATCAAGCCACCCGAACCCCAAAGTTTGGAGTTAGGATGTCTCCAGTGTGGGTGTACCTATGTACCATTAATGTCTCAAAGGAAATAATCTACCTTCAACAAGGGGGTTTTGAACTGAGATAGCAGATTTGTAGAGCAGATCGAAAAATGGGTTGTTGTGAAATAATCACCTCGCTACGTTAGGCAATTTCGACACAGGACTAGTCGGCTCCTTTTAAAAGATACTGTTTCGTGCCCCGATCGGGGCACGAAACTTCGGCGGCTGTATGACATCATTCCCGCTGGCGTCAGAATTGCGTCATACGCAGATTCTGCCACAAACTAGCCTTAACCACTGACAATAGTAAAAAGCACCGATTGTTATTACCACCGAGTCGGCTCAGTGACTGCCGACTGGGACAGTAAGCCTAATGTTTGTATTATTATTTGTATTTTGAGCCATATGCATGACGTCATATGTATTGTCATAAAGTTTGTTTAGGTCATGAAAGAGAAAAGAGAAACATGTCCAGTGTCTATGACAATGTGATAGACCATCATATCACAGAGCATCGTCCCAAACAAATGCCATGTCATTCGGGTTCCACTTTCACCTCAAAATACCCCGTATAGCCAAATTTCAATACAACTTTCAAGGTGACCTTTTTCCTTTAAGTCAATTCCTGACTAATATTAAACCAATGGTATAGTTACCTAATTAAGATTGTAATTATTGCATACCAATTTTAACATTGATGCTAGAGGATAGGCTTTCTGATCATCCACTGGCGTTTCTTCTAGGCATGTGTCAATATATTACAAGTTAAAGTGCTGTTATTGCAAAAGCCTTTTAGAGTGTCATTTCTTGAAGACTGGGTGTCATGATATCACCCTGGCAGTCGTGGCTCCTATAAGTCCTAATCACCATCAAAGCTACTAGAAAGCATATGTCATTGACATTGACTTTGTCATAGCAAGACACTTTCACATTAAGTTATTGTGAAAGTCTCACTGGAATGATAGTAACTGTGGCAGGGGTGCAGCTTCTTCGGAAATGTTGAGAGGACTGAGCTGATAAAGTTTGCTCAATGTACCATACAAATTAACAAAAAATACATATTTCTCCCCAGATTTGTCCCCCTTCCTCGTCTAAGTTGGGGAAGGCCTCTAATGAAAAGGATCCTACACCCCTGAACGGTGTCACACATGACAATGGGTCCAGTAGTTCCAGACAGTTTATTGCTGGTTTTTGCAGTTGATTATTGTGACTTTACCTAGAGAAGAAAAAAAATCGTGGGACCCTGTGGATCTGGATTTTGGGAAGTCAGTTTGTCGTGGGATCTTGTGGATCCCACGACATGTGGATCGGATTTTTTGCCTTGGCACATGTCTGTCTCTTACACCAACTGAACATCGGACATGACGGTGACGTCACCTCTTCCACGAACCCTGCAGATCGCAACAGTTGAGTTGATTGGTAATTACAATTTCATTGGGAATGCATATTGCTTGCAAAATATATTTAGGAATCGATGTCGGTGTTCCACTTTTTTACATCCTTTGGAAATTGAATGCATTATTTAGCGTCATGGAATGTTACGTTCGAATGCAATTCAAGTTGCATTGACGTGTGGCGAACGTAGGGGAGACTGGGGCACGTTCTGTCACTTTTTTGTTAATTGTCCGTGGCGGGCACACTTTTAAGAGTTAGTGATTGATACTTGCCAATACTATTACATACATCAATAGCTTCAAATCGTTTTTAGGGGTTCAAGTAGTATCTCTGTTTGTTTAGACACCAGTGTCGATAATGTGGCGATGACTCATCCGACAGAACCTGCCCCATATACGGGGCACGTTCTGTCACCTATGGGGGGCACATTCTTTAACTGATGGGGCACTTCCTGTTATCACCGAACGGTATGCATGTGGCACTGGGCTCCCTGCGAGGGAGAGAGTGGTTTGCATTCAATCGATATCAATCAATAGTGCTAGAGGAACTTGACGGCCATATGCGATACCCAACACTGCATTTTCTTTTTTCTTAGTTATCCATGCACGAATTATGGCATATTATAACAATGTTAACCTGCGGGGTGTGGGATTTTCACCGCAATGCTCGAAATCCCCCCCCCCCCGTGGACGCAAAGCGTCCCCGCAGCCAACGTAAGAAAAACGCGTTTGAACTTGTCTCCACGGACCCCAGCTGATCTTTTTGCAATGAGGCCCCGACGCCCCCTCCCGTTAAACGATATTTGCGCTAGGGACCCGACGCCCCCCCCCGGGTCAACAACTTTTCGCTAACGAAACGTAGCTAAACTTTTGCTCTCCAAACCCGAAGCCTAAATCCGCCAGTAGAGATCCCCCCAGTGAAAATTCCTTAGAAAAGGCCTTAAGGCACGAATAATGTGAACTGCATCGCACCAACCGATTCGTTTTACGCTTGTAGTGGTGTACCATATCTGTAAATAACAGGCAATAATGTATATGGTCGTTTATAAGCGATACGACTAGGAATCATGAACAGATTCAGTGACAGAACCTGCCCCACTCGACATAGCTCACACTTTTTCGCTGTTTACTGAAAACTTGAGAGAATGAGGCAGAATAACGCTCAACACATTATTCAGGACATTCGTGACGCCCCATGATAGCATTCAAAGACACTATACAATTCTCGGAACGGCCAACATCCAAAATTTTGCTCACTTAACAAAAGTTTGGATTTCTGTTGAAAAACAAACTTTTCCAAATTGGACCAATCCGGTCGCAGGCATGTTGTTGTTTTGATAGTACCGGGCAATTGCAAGCACAAAGGAACATATGTTACGAAACAACAATATACCTGCGGTGGTTAGTTCACGAGAAAACCCGGCTGACAGAATGTGCCCCGTGACAAAACGTACCCCGTTCTCCCCTACTTAGAGTTAGGAAAATGGCATTCATTCGGCATTGTGTATTAGTGCACATTATTGGATGATAAACAGCCAGCGGAAGTATGTGGCGAGAGACGTTCACGCAATTACTTATCATTATAATCTAACCAAGCTCCGAGAATGGAGCAGGACGAGCACTTGGTCTTACATATCATTCCGAGTGTATGCCAAGCGCCAAACCTGACGTATCTAGACAGCAGTTGCCTCAATTCACTAACTGTCCACATTCGCCTGCATCGTGAAGGATATACTGACCACGAACATTATAAACACCATATATATTATAGTATTCGCTGATATTGTCTGGTTGCCGTATCTGCAGGCGTGTGTGGGTGCTGGGTGATGGCGGACACGCCGCACATCTTCAAGTGTAAACATGCAACAACGTTCTGGATGGAGGAATCGGCACCTGCCGCGGAGGGATGCTGAACAGGCAGTTGATGCGGGATGTCGTGGCTGTCAACGGAACCGCCGAGTTCCGCCTGCTCTACAAAGTCGGCCTGGCTATACTCACGTGGAGGTAATGTATTTCTATTGAAACTTAATTTGCTGTTTGCTTTTCGTTGCCGAGAATAGCATTGTTTATTATGTTTATTTTCGATGTACCCTGCGCCAGCATGGGTAACTGTTATTTCGCTGTAGTGCTAAGGCCAGCACAGGTAGCTATGTTTATTTTCGCTTTAGTGCTAAGGCCAGCATAGATAATTTTGTTCACCTCGATGTAGTGCTGAAGCCAGCATGGGTAATGCTGTTTATTTTCGTTGCAGTGTCAAAGGCAACTCTGGTTACTGTTTTTTTTCGTTGCAGCTCAATCGCCTCAAATACATCTCCATCACCTTCTGAGCTCAGACATTAGTTCACGGGTCTAACGCTGCGCTGTGTCCACCACTTCACGGAGGACATCCAGACGCGGCAGTACCGCTGTCTGGAGGTGCTGCTCGGCGCCAGGTACGGTCCGTCGGCCGATATCTGGTCTCCACTGCCTGCATGGCGTTCAAGCTGGCCACCGGTGACTATATCCTGCTTGAGCCGCACACGGGTGACAACTACACCCGTGACGAGAACCACATCAAGCTGGCCACCGGTGACTACCTGCTTGATCGAGCTCACCGGCAACATACCCAAACACATGTTCAGCGGCAAATACTGGTGAGACTTCTTGAATAAGAAAGTCGAGCTGCGCTAGCCGCTACATCACCGAGCTGAAGCCGTAGGCGATGCACGAGGTCCTCATGGATAAGTACAAGTGGCCCGAGGAGAAGGCGCCTGAGTTCGCCGACTTCCTGATGGCGATGCTGGCGTTCGACCCGACGAAGCACGCCACGGTCGGCCGACAGCCGCGCCGGGCCCTCGTGTGTCCACTGTCCACCCGCCCCGCCCGCGTGCCGGGGAAAGCCCACGGACAGCGGGTGCCACTGGCGCAACCCAGTCAGCTGTTCTCCTTTCCCTGCCGGTTCACTAGCGGATCCAAGGGGGCGGCAGGAGCTTCAGCCCCCCCCCCAATATCGCCTGAAATCGGCGAAATTTGACACATTTTATAATGTAGAAGGAAACATAATTAACTTTTACAAAGGCATGTTTGTATTAAACCGTCTAATAAGGTACAAGGAAGTCAAATCCAATTGGTTTTACTAATTTGTTGAAACTTTTTAAAATGTAGCCCTCCCAAACCGCCTGCAGCCCACGTTCTGGATCCGCCAATGAGCCGGTTCATGTTCACTTAGAGTCGAGTTGCTGTTTGAAGAACCTGAATCAATCGTGCTTATTATTGAATTAAACTTGATGAGAGAAAATATAATGTATATATGTATGCTCGTGCTTGATGATCGGCACCGCTATAAAAATACAAGCCAACATTTTTGGTAGCAAAGTTGAAGATGGTTGGATGAAACTTTACCATCGATTTTGGCACGTTTATAGTATTTCTTGATTAAACTGGATGCATAGTCGATAGCTTCTCTAGTTTTAACTATCCGCAACTTTCCAAAAATAGCGGAAGTTATTAATAACATTAAGCAAAAGTATAACAAGCATTTTGTGCTATTAACATGACATTTAAATACAACTTTCGACATTTGTTTGAAGCATTTCCTAGTTTTTCATCTTGATCTCTGATTGCGCTGGAGTCGTTGGCTGGTGATAGACGAGTCGTTGGTGGTGATAGAGCTGGAGTCTGACGAGCTGGATAGAGCCTGGTGTCTGACGTCAGACACTGAGCTGGTGTCTGACGAGGAGCCAGTTCAGCCGCCAACCTAGCCCCGGCTCACGTCGCCAGCCGAGCTAGCGATCATTAACGGATCACAGCCGCCAACCTAAGAGCGCGCAGGCTCACGTCGCCAGCCGAAGCTAGCGATAAATTAACGGATCACAGACGCCACTCGCCCGGTCACGTCGTCCAGCCGAGCTAGGATGATTAATCGGTCACAGCCGCCAAATCTACCCAGGCTCAACAGTCCGCGCCGAGCTAGGGCGATCATTTTCACGGATCACGCCGCCAACTAGCCCGGCTTCACGTCGAGCGAGCTAGCGATCATTAACTAGCTCGGGCTCAGTCGCCAGCGGCTAGGCGATAATGTAACGGATCACAGCCGCGTCAAACTACGCCGTCACGTCGCGCGAGTAAGCGATCATTCACGGATCCAGCCGCCAACCTAGCCCGGTCACGTCGGCCGCGAGCTAGCGGATAATTAACTAGCGCCGGTACGTCGAGCCGAGCTAGCGATCATTACGGATCACAGCCGCAATAGGGCACCGGTTACGTCGCCACCGAGCTAGCGATCATTAACGGATACAGGCCGCAACTAGCCCGCTCAGGTGCCAGCCGAGCTAGCGTCATTAGGATCACAGCCGCGACCTAGCCCCGTCACGTCGCCAAGCCGGCTAGCCGATCATTAACGATCAAGCCACCAACCTGCACGCTCACGTCGCAGCCGAGCTAGCAGATCATTAACGATCACAGCGAATAGCGCCCGGTCAGTCGCCAGACGAGCTAGAGCATCATTAGGATACAGCCGCCACTAGCCCGGCTGCACGTTCGCCGCCGAGCTAGCGATCATTAACCTAGGCCACGGCTCTACGTCGCAGCGGACTAGCGATCATTAAGGGATCCAGCCTGCAACCTAGCGCGGCTCACGTCGCCAGCCGAGCTAGCGATATTAAACGGATCCAGCACCAACTAGCCCGGCTCACGTGCCAGCGAAGATAGGTCATAAACGGATACATGTTTATGCCGCCAACTCTAGCCCGGCTCATACGTCGCCAGCCGAGCTAGCGATCATTCACAGGATACAGCCGCCAACCTAGCTGGCTCAAAGTCGCCAGCCGAGCTTAGCGATCATTAACGAATCACAGCCGAGCCTAGACCCGGTCACGTCGTCAGCCGAAGGCTAGCGATCATTAAACGGGATCACAGCCGCCAACCTAGCCCCGGCTCACGTCGCCAGCCGAGCTAGCGATCATTAACGGATCAGAGGCATTGTGTGGGCTGTGGAGTCTGGCTGAGGTGCCTCTCATGTTTTCTAATGAGGGGCCAGGTGTTGAATACGCCGACGAACCAACACACAATTATAATTAGAAGATGGTAATGACGGACAATAGGTAAAAATGATAGTGGCATTATGCGACACTGAAGCCTGAAGGAGGAGGACCACCCCACACAACACAATACTGTTGCACCTGTCTTTTAAGTTCATTGGTTGCATTCCATAGTTCTCAAATTTTATAATGATTTGTTTTATTTCAGATCTAAAATCTTTGCAATCAAGTTTATTGGATATTTCAGCTAAATATAAGACGTTTTCTACGGCATATAGCCTATGACGACGGTATCCACGGTCTTAGGACACTTTGATCATGACATATCCGTTACATGATTGATCCTGCTTTAGAAGTTTGGTAATTTAAATTACCACGCTCCACGTTCCTATGTATTGTATGCTCTTATTTCGGCATATGCTAATAGATATTGAACATTTTAGGACTAACACTTTAAACATTCTAGAACATTTATCGAACACCCACAAGTAGTTTAAACCCATATTTCGTTAAAAATAAAACAACATACAACATACATGCGTTTCTGAACTGACATTATCTCTGCACCAACTGGGGATTTCGCAATACGCGACCCACTGGGGGGGGGGGGCTAAAAGTAGCACCGAAGTAGCACAGTAGCAGTCGGATATTAACAAATAAACGCCAAAAAGCCTTGATCCAACCCATCTCAAAGCACGCCATTTGATCCGATTCATTTAACTGTGACATCACAGAAAGGTCAAAATAGGTCAAAATCGAGGTTTTTACAGCAGGTGGTAGGTATAGAAACCACACAAACATAACTACGGGAACGTATTTTGTTGGTATATCAGGTATAATGCAATGCACCTGTTTTTCAGTGGTGAAGGACATTTTTATGGTGAAATCAAAGAGTGCAGGTCAATGTCAGGTCAAATACGACAAACGTAGCATAACATGGTCACTTAACTGCTGTTTTCTCACAAGTATTTAGAGCAAATTTATTGTCCCTTTGGAGGGGAAGGTATAATTGATAAGGAAGAAGGTAATGACAATTTAGTGTCGATATATGCTCGTGTTTTTGAGGTATTGAGAAAACGGACCCACGCCCTCACCCAGCGGATCGCGGGTTAATATTAACAGTACACCCAATGTGAGAAAGTAAAATGTGCAGGCAAACTGAAAAAGTGTAACTGATGATAACCGCGTTTAAGCATACAGTTGAAGTTTTCAGAATGGGACATGCATGTGCACTGTGCACTCAGTGCGTATTGGAACTAAACATGCATTTATTCGTATTTCTACACTCTGAATTGGAGGAGACAGACCGTACTTCTTCACTTCAGCTGGCCAGTTTCAGCACATTGATCTATCCTCTCTACCACTACTGACAGGTAGGTATGGGCGCTGTGCTGTTCACTTAATCATACTTCAGCGTTTAAACGGAAAGAGGAAGCAGTATTCGCTTTCCACAGCGCTGAACAGGAACTGCCTGTTGTTCTGATGATTTATTGTAAGCTGGCATATAAACTATAAAGCCCTACCCGAACTGCAGCGGGCTTGAAGCATTCATACAACATGGCTACTCTCTGTAGACATTTTAGCGGACATGAACTTGCCGCAGTTTGACACGGCATCACCTTTGCAATCTGCTTTTCATTTCATATTTGATAGTGTTTAACAAGTTGAGGATGCTGATCGGCAGATGTGTGGAAGCATCGCCGTCTTAGTTTGTGCAGAGTCTGTCTGTCTGTCTGACAATGAGCTCATGATAGGTCAGCCAGAGATGATGTCACCTAAGGTCCCAACAAGATGATGTTATGCTTTGTGTCTTTTGTTGAAAAATAAGAGCGTACGAAAAACGCTCACAAAAGTAAAGATTTAAATACAAGATCATTGTTAAAATGTCAAATAACTCCCAAACCCAATATGTATATCGATTAATTAATTGCTGTCATGGATATGCTATTTGCTTAATATAAACAAATATGTAAAAAATGAACACTCACAACATGTTAAGAAGTCTGAAACAAAGAACATACAAGGCAGCGATTTGCACGATAAATATGTGTCAAAAATTTGATGTCGATATCTCTCAGTCTATGTATGGCCAATCAAAACCAATATCAGACACTTTCTAAGCTATCGCCGTGAATTACCTATATCGTAAATTTTACGTCGTACGTTAATCTTGATAGAACATACCATGTTTAACACTCGCCCTGGTGGAAAGGGTCATTTTGACCCCACTAAGGTTGTACGGGTTTGTTATTTTAGCTCATTATTAATGTCCCAGGTGCAAGAAAACCGCGGCGTGCAACGCTGCAAAATCTGGTACAGCTGTTTGAGCATCAATGATCCGCATTGTGTGCAAATGTTGACCTCAGGTTATGCCAGGTCAGGTCACTAGGTTACGTCAAGTGACCTTACTTCCAAAAATATTTGTCGTCGTGCAAAAGCCAGTGCTTGTCCGAGAGATTAAAAGCGTACAGGATTTCATAAGGTCATAAGTACCTACAATTCGCTCATCTAGGATTGTATATCCGGGTGACCTAAGATCAGATCAATTCGTAACCTTCCCATCAGAAGTAAGTCGATGGGAAAATGTACAGATGCTTCATATTCAGAGAACATCCATTAGATCAGGCCAGTTATTTCAGAACAATGTTATTTTTGCTCATTCTTGGGGACTCGTGTGAAATTGCTGCTCGGTGACCTCTGCAAGGTCAGATGGGTTCACCTGAGGGGCATCAGGACTTGTTAACCAATAACTCTTGATAAAATAAAGATAGATACGTGCACACTACGCAAGATATCACTGTGTTTGCCTCGTCAAGACAAATCGCCTCATATGCAGCAGGGACTATCATGGGCTGGGTGCACCCACTCAATTCTTCAGATTGTCTGGGTTGTGTATGCTTTTTTGACTTGTCATGGATACTGGGCGGGCACATGGGTATGACAATTTTGGAATAATGTCGCTAAGCGTTATTTTTTACTTGCCAACCAGATGTTTAACCATTTTCTAATGATATTGGACGCTTAAACAATAGACTTTGGCAATTATATGACAACATAAATCGTGGTAAGTAATAGGGCAGTAATATTTCTTAAATCATGTCTGATCCTAAGTCTGATCCAATATGATAATGCTGAGCACAAAGTGTTCGATAAGTCCAAATCAACGTAACCAGGTGCTGGATATTATTTTTCGTTATTAGTTGAAAGTCAACATGCTAGGGTAAATTGGTTGGCATATTTGTTTGAAATATATATATGCCTTTTCTGAATGGGCCCAATGGCATGGTTATTCAATATTCATGAATTGTAGATTGGGTCTGGTCTTGGATCTGGGCTTTGGTGTGCATGGGCTTCGGCTGGGCTGGGCTTGGAGTTTGAGCACCCATGATAGTCTCTGATATGCAGCATGACCTATCTGGGTCACCAAATGACCTTGGCCTGAGGGGAAATGTTGAACTTGAACTTATCAGATCACCATCAATAATTTTGCAACCGTTAACACAAGCAAGATGGCGTTTAAATTCACGTTAAAGGTGTCTTGCAGCTCAGGGTTTGGCAGCATATCACGCACTAACTTTTAGCCTTCCAAAAGACGGACCTGTAAAACCAGTATTGGTATACTTCTGTATCGGGCTAAACTGATAGAGCGGATCTCCGTTAGCGGTGCGCCTCTGACGGTGTGTTGATCGCAGCACATCAGTGACGCTGGCGTGGGCTGATGTCGGCCGATATTGCATCATTGGGCTGTTTGTCGCCGGGGAGCCCCAGATCGACACCGGCGGCCATCGCGGCCGATAGCGACAATCAGCGGTCAGCGCGTAACCAGAGCAAACACGGCCGCTGCGCCGCGCGACAAACACGCCGCAGCGCACCGCTAATGCCGCCGAGACGCGTCAACAATCGCCGCGCATCGAACCGGTCATCTGCAGTTCGTTGGAGCCCGATCCCCAAATGATGTGACAAAAAATATAGCGAAAAAAGGCGAGGACAGAGCACATGTGAAGCGAAGACAGAGCACACGTGAAGCGAAGACAGAGCACACGTGAAGCGAAGACAGAGCATACGTAAGAAATGGACAACTTGACAATGTTTCGGTGATTTGCAATCTCCACTGAATACAAGAGTTGCAAAACAATGTCTTAATTTAGGTCAAGGAATCAGACAGATTAAGCAAAGTGCAAATCATAATATCATTGCAAAAGCCTAAAGTCCAGAGGTGGCGGAAGGTTCTTTCGGATTGGGGGGCAAAGAAACTCATGGCGCCCCCTCAGGAAAAGCACCTACCAAAAATGACGCGAATCGATACCTTCTCGAATTTTGACCACAATATTGTACCAAAAAACGCCTTTTTGGGCAATGACCGAGCTGGCCCGCGAGCTGGTAAAGCTAAAACAGGTTTGAAATATGTAACGGTACGGGAGCACACGTGCGCATTGACTGAGTCCCAATAATGAGTATCAAATACAATAGCTTTACCGTGGTTTCACCCTGGTATGCAAGTTTTAAGAACGTTAAGCTGAATGGAGACGTAAAAAGTAAGTGCTGTTTCCCTGGGACAAACTACATTCAAGCAAAAATATGCACTCAAGTGCAATGTTTACATTTGTATTTATCTATCTGCATTTGTCTGTGACACATGGTTTCAAATTGATCGTGTTTCAATTTAAAAGTGAAATGACATCTTTTATATTTCAAAAATTGAATTGTGTGAAATATATAAATATGAACTAACATATGGTGACGAACAGTATGATCCGTCGCTTTCTCTGGTTTGAATGTTATTTATAAATAAAGTAACAAGACATACATATTACATAGGTCCTGAAATGAAGTAAGTGCTCCAAGAAGCGTGAAAACGTCCCTGATTGGTCAACAAAACAAATCGCATACACAAAATACGTCACCGTCCTTGACCAAGTTAATCCGTGGAATGCATCACGGTTTTCTGAAACGTTTATTGATTGATTATTGATAAGCGGCTTCTATGTATTTGTAAAAAAATGTAAAAGTTGTAATGCGTGCATTGTAGCATATTAAATATTTGTTTGTTGAAAATGTATGGGGAAAGCATATATTTTGTAAGTGGTAAACACTAATTACTTCACCGTCCGGTGCCAAGCTTAACTGCCGATGTCAATTTTTTTTTTGTCAAATTATTTTTGATTGCTCATATAAGTTGGGTGAATATTCGCAAAAGATGCCTGTGAGTACTAGTGGTGCCAATCGGTGCGAACATTTTCGGAAAACCGAATTTGTCCGAACACCGATCGGTGTTCGTAGGACTAAGCATATTTACTTCTGGACATTTTTCGGCAGCATTCCAAATGCCCAAGGATGGCTTGTCGTGTATTTAAATCGGATATATAATGAATTTTTGGCCATTCTGATCATCCTAAACTGTAAAGCGATTAATTAGACACAACCTGCCTTATTTTATGTATATATTGTGAATGATAGACTGGACGTTTTACATTCCATATCAATACGTTTTGTTCCTGCTTTCGGACAAATTTCGGACAAACAATTATCTTTGGACAGTTTCGGCCGGACAGCCGACCATGGTTTTGGACATTGGTTGGACATTGGACAAATATTTCCTGGAACTGGCACCACTAGTGAGTACCGACCGTTTGCCAGTGTAGGGGGTAGATGCCACCCTCTCAGTTTTCCGGAATAACTCGCGTAGTTATCAACTGATGACAATGAAACTTCCAGACCATACTTTTTACAATTTGACACATACTCTATGAATTTAGGAGATCTAACCCCCATGACCCATGATCTTTGCACTGTTTCACAAAGTCGCACTTCGTGCAACAGGCGTCCCGTAGTAGCGATCCTTAAAACATGTGCAGTTTCTTAGTGTGTGTTGTTCAGGAACATATACACGGGTGTTTCTAGATGACAGTTGTGGTTTCTGCAGAGACTGCGACCTCGATTGGCCTTTTCAGAGGTCAACCGAGGTCACTGACCTCCGATGACCTCCGATGACTTTTTGGGGCTTCTGTCCGTTTCTAGGACATTTGTGACGCTGATTTCAAATCTGGGATACATTTTACATAATTATATGTTCCAATGGGTTTATGTACGCGCTTCCAACGGTCAATCGAGGTCAGTGACCTCAGATGACCTAACACTACATTTTTGGAATTTGGCAGTTTGTAGGGAGTTTTGTGCGCTGATTTATAATTTGGCGTCCATTTAAGTGGCAGGCTCATGACTACCCCTATCAGTGGCAGGGGGGGGGGATATTCTGCCACCAGAGATCTCGAGATCTACCCGTCCGATTTTCAAAATTCAAACGGCATCCCATTCACCTTAACACGATCTACATTTATAAGAAAACGAATTTCATAAATCCTTAATGGGAGAGCAACGGGGGGGGGGGCAAAAACTACTAAAATTACAGGTATTTTTGATCCAGCACAGCTGCCATGTTTATCAACCAATTTTGACGCAACTAAAAGAGATCGATAGCTATTTAGTAGGATATTTATATAGAATAACGACTTTTGACAAATACAAATCATAGGCTTGTGCAGGTCACAAAATTGGGGGGGGGGTGAAGTAAATGCGTAAATCAACCGTTTTGTATGTCTTTTTCTGGATAAATGCGATGGTTCTTGACAGCAGACAAAAAAGTTGCTAGGCATATTTGTGTCATAGGCGGTGCCAGGTTACCAAAAAGGGGAGGCCAAATATAATAAATATTAACCGCAATAATTTTGCTACCAAGCAATATAAATAAGTTATTGGTTATATATAGTTCTGTTTTGAATATTTTAATTCATCATAGGCGTATCCAGGATCCAAATTGGGGAGATGAAAGACCTTTTGATAGGAATATTTCCCACTATTATAATACCAATTAGTCTGTAGTCAACAGTGACTATTTCTCTTGCCACTTTAATTCACATTGATTACCCACTTTTTATCCTACCTGGACTCGCCTATTATCATATAATGTTTCAAAGAGGACCCTCTGGTGAGATTTTTATCTGTAAACTGCAGTATGTTATGTCATTGTAGGCATCTTAGTTTCCTTGCAATAATATAACACCCTTTTTCGATTCCTGAGCGCGCCTCTGCAGTAAAATGGCTTCATTTTATTTCCTTGCCTCATATGTGCATACATAATTATCAGCTTACTGTCTATTGCACCGTAATCGATGGCATATCGTATCACCATGCTAGTAAACCCCCTTTTGCTGTGCCTGAACACGCCCTTGAAACTCAAGATGTAATGATTTATACAAATAATAGAAGGCGAAACTATCTTAAGCATCTGCATAGCTATTAACGCACTTTACATAGCTTTATTGATTGCAATCTAAGCGTTTCATACTGCTTGAAAACCTCTCATTTTCAAGTACCTGAAACCGCCTCTGCTGTGACAAATTGTTGTATATCGTTAACATAAACTAATTTGAACATATTTTCATCACCGTAAATATATGTAACTCCTTAATACTTGAGGCAGTTAGGAAGAAGCTGTGAAGATCACATCTCCGTATTATTGCCAAATGTCGCCAAAAAATCCTCCCAAAACTGGGCCCTGGAACCACCACTGTTCAAGTCAGGAACTCAAAATTTTGACTCCTGATGTGAAAATCAATTTGAGGAAATTTCCCAAATTTCATGAGCCTACTCTTTGCCGTTCGGAAGATATCTAAGAAAAACATGATGGGTGGGCAGAATCTGCCCCTGATACTAATAGGGTTAACATTTTAAGACATTCCTTTACGATTTTAGCTCCATTGGTATCAATTTTTTGCGCATTTATGATTGCATGACATTTGGGTCATTAACATGACCTCAGAAGTCACATAAAAACCCAGTATATTAAAAGTGGATGTTAAAGGCTTCCTCTCGTCACAAGCAACACGTTTGTTTTAAATCGAAGCTCAATTAGGGGCAAAACGCCAAGGGGAGTCGTACCCCGCCCTCTTGTACACGATCACGCAGTGATCTTGGCCCACACGGGCGAGGGATAAGCTAAGCATGGAACGCTTATCAACTTTAACTTGAAACAGGCTTGTAGTCAGAATTTCGTCCAGGGCGGGGGTAGGTGCCTCGAAAGGGCCTTCTTTCCGAGCGTTGAAAAGGACCCCTTTCCAAGGGTTGAAAGGGCCAAACAAAGCGGGTGAAAAGGCACATTACAAGAATGGACAATGCAGTATGACAGGTATGGCATGGGTCATACCAACTTTGGAACCAGCGACACCAATTCGGAATAAGATTTACCATCTTCGGTTATATTTTTGGCTCAAGAACTGGAGCTCTGAAAAAATGCGTCGCGCAGCGACGGGAAAATTTGGAGTCTTATGCCCTGGATATGCGTTCTCATCAATGCGTCGTATTGCGTATGATGCGGACCTCTAAAGATGTTATTAGTGTAAGCATGGGGGGGCAAAAAGACATGTTTGCCCCCTCCCCCACCTCTTTTGATGGGGGCAACCTGCCTCCCCCGCTTCCGCCGCCACTGCTGAAGTAAAAATAATTCGAGAGAACGGTATGCTACCAAGCATTCTGGAAACTGAGTTGGAGTTAGCTGAAGAAACTAGCCGTTTTCACGATGAATTATTTTGCGCGAAATGTTTTAAAACATGGTAAAATGTTTCAAAATGTTTAAGTAGTAACCATTTTCACGATGGACTAATTTGCGAGAAATGTTTTAACCCTCGTCCTACGGTCCCGTAGGACGAGGGTTAAAATATTATTTTCGCAAATTAGTCCATCGTGAAAACGGCTACTATGTAAGTAATCTTATGGTTTTACTATTTGATATTGATATCATCAATGCGGTATTTGAAGGTTCATGCATACATGGCAGGTGATGTATGCATGAACATGTATCAGGCAGGTGATAATTATGACGGCTGGCGATTCCAGCAGTAGGTATAAACTTCCCAGTTGCCACACATCCAACCCGGCGCTTACATGGCAGTGACAGGCTGACGGCACTCAGGGGACTATGACATCAGCGGAAGACAGCACATGCCTGGCCTCGCCCGCTCTCTGGATTTGACCCCTTTGATTTGTATTGTGGTATACTTGAGGCCGAAAAAAGTTCCCGAGTGATCCACAGAACCCGAGAGAGCTAAAACAAGCTATCAGTAGAGATACTGGAACAATCACACAGAGCGTGCTATCAGTAGAGATACTGGAACAATCACACAAGAGCGTGCTTTCATCAGTAGGAGAACATGGAACAATTCACCACAGAGCGTAGCTATCAGTAGAGATACTGGATACAATCAACACAGAGCGTGCTATCAGTAGAGATACTGGAACAATCACACAGAGCGAGCTCTAACGTCATCAGTGGAGAGGAAAAGTAGAGATACTGGAACAATCACACAGAGCGAGCTCTAACGTCATCAGTGGAGAGGAAAAACACGCCAGCCGACACCTCGAGAAAGGGGAAACGGTCAGAGATCACCTACTGCGGTGAAGGTTAGTTGTATCTTACGTAGCCACTTACACGTACTGCGGTGAAGGTTAGTTGTATCTTACGTAGACTTACACGTACTGCGGTGAAGGTTAATTGTATCTTACGTAGACTTACACGTACTGCGGTGAAGGTTAGTTGTATCTTACGTAGACTTACATGTACTACGGTGAAGGTTTAGTTGTATCTTACGTAGACTTACACGTACTGCGGTGAAGGTTAGTTGTATCTTACGTAGACCTACACGTACTGCGGTGAAGGTTAGTTGTATCTTACGTAGACTTACGTTGTAGTTGTAGTTGTATCTTACAAACATACGTAGACAATCTCGCTGAAGATCGTCAAGTTACTGGGCTTGACAAGGACAACAGTATTTATTTTACATATGGTTCAGTAATACAACATTTGATTTACTATGTATTTTTTCAATGATATAAGTTAATTAAAAAGCACCACCTTTCTCCTTCCACCCGGTGTGTACAATTAGGCCACGGATAAGGATTTTACTTCCTTGACTTGTCCCGAAATGAAACCTTTATTTTCGCTGTTAAAGGAATAGCTCACCTTGGCATACTCGATCGTATGCTCTGAAGGACTAAACAGAGTACGGAGATATCGATTCTACTATTCAATTGGTATAAAAACTCGGCAACTGTGGACATTTTGATGAACTAATGTATTATACAGCATTACGTCATTTTCGGATGTATATCACAAACGCGTCACACCTCCCGAGTTTATGGTGAATCGAAATGGCGCTCATGTGCGCCGCATTTATTGCCACTGGCCCGCTGTACATACCTATACACACAACAGGTACGCCATCTCAGGTAGCAATTTCTTCTGTGACGACTGACGTCACACGGGTTCTATTTTGTGTGTGTCGACGAACGAAAAACGGAGTCTTTCCTGAATAACAAGTTTACTTTCAAAGCAGGTGCCAGATACACTTTTTGGAAGTTTTAAACATGAAGGAAGCAGATCAATGCCGAGGTCAATGGAACGTGACGTCACGGCTGCCCGTGAACAATGGTAAGCCATCCGTCATGCCCGGAAAACCTCTTGAGCTCCATTTATTCGATGGGTGATATTGATTTGTGAGGAATATTTATTTATTTGCTCTCGACAATATTATCCTATTGTTGATGACTATATGACTATACCAGATTATCCTGTTGTCTGGCAAACTATGGGGCAACCATACTAGTGCCTGGATCCCGAAGTTGGATCTGGGATCCCAATGGATCCCTCAGCATAAAATGCATAAGGATCTTGGATCCCAGTGGATTCCACATAATAAAATGCATGAGGATCTGGGATCCTTCTGGATCTTTAATTAAAAACGAGCCTTAGATCTTGAAACACATGGTGCATGGGCTGACATCAAAATTAGTGGTCTCTATTTTGCGTCTGTACTATGTAGATAATTTATACCTGCAAATGGCATTATAAGCTGTACCTATTAGCAAACATATATATTGTAACTAATTTTCAATATGATACAATTAGTAAAAAGGTACAACACACGAGACACAACACAACCAGTGTGCCTGGATCCCGAAGTTTAGATCTGGACCCAGTGGATCCCAAGGACATTTTTTAAAAGTATATTAGGATCTAGATCTTTGTGATTCCCTGCTTATTTGTGTTACGTGGATCTGATGTTTCTTGTTGGATCCCGGGGACACAAACACAGAGATCCAGAGATTCGCTGGATCCCGTATCCAGGCACATGTATGGAGGCAACAATTAACAAACAAAGCGCCAAGAACACTCAAGTTTGGCGAAATAGGTAGAGCCAAGGTCGGTTGACTTCAACTGCAAATATTGCTATAATCCTATGACGTCAACTTCCTTCTGGTAATATCCGCCAAAATAATTAATAAAATCTGCTCTAAGGCCGTTGAGGTAGAGTTTTTGGAATAAACAAACAGTGGATCATATGATATATATATCTAAGCTTCAATTCAGCTATCTCAGTTAAAACCCAATGTTTAGGTGAACTATTCCCTTTAACTTGCCCTATCCCGACCAACACTTGCACTCCGATCCACTCCCCATCATTCTGATTCTGATCTCGTATCCGCAGCTGGTCCCCGGGCATTTCGTCCTCTGGCCGGCCGGAGACGACAATGGAGATTGCCGCAGTGCCGATGCCGATGCTATTTTTTTCCAGTCGCGAACCGTCCTGATACACAACACAATCAACGGGACGCGGCAAGCAGTAATTGGTTCGTCTCTTCCCGCAGCATCGGCCACCCCTTCCGACCGACGACCCGGGGGGAGGGGAGGCGACAATAGGCCGAGGAGACAAACTGTTCAGTGTTCACACACAGCTGACGAGTGTCAGGCGGCAGACGCGGCTTCAGTGTCCGGTGACAGCCGTACAGTGTCTGGTGACAGCCGTACAGTGTCTGGTGACAGCCGTACAGTGTCCGGTGACAGCCGTACAGTGTCCGGTGACAGCCGTACAGTGTCTGGAGACGGCCGTACAGTGTCCGGTGACAGCCGTACAGTGTCCGGTGACAGCCGTGCAGTGTCCGGTGACAGCCGTACAATGTCCAATGACAGGCGTACATTGTCCGGTGACAGCCGTACAGTGTCCGGTGACAGTCGTACAGTGTCCGGTGACAGGCGTACAGTGTCCGGTGACAGGCGTACATTGTCTGGTGACAGCTGTACAGTGTCCGGTGACAGCCGTACAGTGTCCGGTGATAGCCGTGCAGTGTCCGGTGACAGCTGTTCAGTGTCCGGTGACAGCCGTACAGTTACAGTGTCTGGTGACAGCCGTACAGTGTCCGGTGACAGCCGTACAGTGTCTGGATCCGGTGACAGCCGTACAGTGTCGTGAACAGGCGTACCAGTGTCCGCGTGAAAGGCGTACATTGTCTGGTGATCAGCCGTTAGTGACTGGTGACAGCCGTTACAGTGTCCGGTGGCAGCCTACAGTGTCCGGTGGACAGGCGTACAGTGTCCGGTGACAGCCGTTACAGTGTCCGGTGGACAGCCTACAGTGTCTGCGTGACAGCCACGTACAGTGTCCGGTGGGACAGCCGCGTACAGTGTCTGGATCCGGTTTTGACAGGCCGTACAGTTCCGGTGACAGGCGTACAGTGTCCGGTGAAAAGGGCGTTACATTGTCTGGTGACAGCCGTACATGTCTTGGGGTGCAGCCGTACAGTGTCTGGTGACAGGCGTACAGTGTCCCGGTTTGACAGCCGCTACATTTGTCTGTTGACAGTCCGCTCACAGTGTCCGGTGCAGGCCGACAGTGTCCGGTGACAGGCGACAGTTGTCTGTTGACAGCTGACAGTGTCCGGTGACAGCCTTACAGTGTCCCGGTGGACAGCCGTACCAGTGTCTGGATCCGGTGACAGCCGTTACAGGTCTTTGGTTGACCAGCCGTACAGTGTTCCGGTACACCGACAGTGTCCGGTGACAGGCGTACGTCGGTGGACAGCCGTACAGTTGTCCGGTTTGACACCGTACAGTGTCCAAGATGAACAGCCGTACAGTGATCCCGGTGACAGGCGTACAGTTGTCCGGTGACAGCCTTTACAGTTTTCTGGTGACAGCCGTACAGTGTTCCGGTTGACAGGCGTTACAGTGTCCGTGACAGCCTTACAGTGACTTGGTACAGCCGTACAGTGGTCCGGTGACAGCCGTACAGTGTCCGGGTGAACAGGCCGTACAGTGTCCTCGGTTGACAGCCTGGTACAGTGTTTGGTCGACAGCCGTTACAGTTCCCGGTGACAGCCGTTACAGGTCCGGTGACAGCCGTACAGTGTCCGGTGACAGCCGTACATTGTCCGGTGACAGCCGTACAGTGTCCGGTGACAGCCGTACATTGTCTGGTGACAGCCGTGCAGTGTCTGGTGACAGCCGTACAGTGTCCGGTGACAGCCGTACAGTGTCCGGTGACAGCCATACAGTGTCCGGTGACAGGCGTACAGTGTCCAGTGACAGCTGTACAGTGTCCGGTGACAGCCGTACAGTGTCTGGTGACAGCCGTACAGTGTCTGGTGACAGCCGTACAGTGTCCGGTGACAGGCGTACAGTGTCCGGTTGACTAGGCGTACAGGTCCGGTGACAGCCGTTACAGTGTCCGGTGACAGCCGGTACAGTGTCCGGTGACAGCGTTAAGTGTTCCCGGTGAGAGCCGTACAGTGTCCGGTGACAGCCGTTACAGTGTCAAGGTGACAGCCGTACAGTGTTGTGAACAGTGGAGGTCAGGTGGACCAACAGCGGGCCAGGACCACAGGTGAAGGACGACGCAAAAGAGGTTTGCAGAGGTGCCTCACCCTCAGCGCCGGAGCGCTACTGTGGCTCTGGATGGCTAGGGTTCCTCAGCACGGGTGGTTAGAGATGCCTCAGCAGAGGAGCGGTACTGTGGCTCTGGATGGCTAGGGTTCCTCAGCACGGGTGGTTAGAGATGCCTCAGCAGAGGAGCGGTACTGTGGCTCTGGGTGGCTAGGGTTCCTCAGCAGCAGAGCGCTACTGTGACTCTGGATACCTAAAGGTGCCTCAGCGCCGGAGCGCTACTGTGGCTCTGGGTGGTTATGGTTCCTCAGCACGGGTGGAAGAGGTGCCTCAGCACCGGAGTGGTATTTTTTCACAACTTAGGGCCATCCACACATAATGTGGCTATTCTTAGCCCAGCATCATGGGGTAAACAGGGGGTAAACAGGGTGCATGGGGTAAACAGGGGGCTGACATTCATACTAAAGAGACATACCAGATACAACGATGGTGTACGGTCTACACAACTACGCATCAACAGATTGTATAAAAATAGACATAGAATGATGATCAAAAACAGTATCACAGACAAAGCATGAACAAAGCTGCCGCACGTTAGGCCGCATTCCCACCTTTTATGAACAACTGCAAGTTATTTGTTAATGGGACTGTTCCAGTCGCGCCTCTAACTGCCTCTTTTCTCCTCTAAGTTGATCCAACTGCAACTGCTCTGTGTTAAAGAATACGACTGGACCAAGTGGGAGCAGCTTTGAGGAGGTTAGAGGTGCGACGGGAACAGGCCCAATGACTCGAGGCTCACATCAGTCAGTTCGGTTGGTAAGCCATTATACAGACGAACAACGCGGTAGTCGAACGGACGTCTGTCAACTTTTGTACGGATCCGAGGTAGATGGAGCTGATTGTCATAGGCTGACTGTGGGTATAATGTATCTGTGTTTCAATGAAAAGTCAACAAATTATATTTTAATGAAAGCGAACCAAATATATTTTATTCGAAATAAGATACAACCCATGTAATCTGTATGGTATTTCAGCCCAACACACAACACAAACTATTACAACAAATTCAGTATCGTTTTGACAATGGGTTCTAAGTTTGGGTTCTGCTAGTCTTGGTGGAGTGGGTGTACCGAGCCCTCGCCGGTCAGGACTAATGACGCCGATCCCTCGTCGGTGACGTCATCAGACCGATCGGTCAGTCTGCTCGATGGCTGTGTGTCGTCTGTCTCACCCCCTCTGCCGACCGGCCCGCCCCAGCTGTACGGCACGGACACCAAGACATGACTGGAACACAGGCGAGACACAGACGGGACACAGCCGGGACATAGACGGGACACGGCCGGGATACGGCGGAAACACAGCCGGGACACAGCCGGGACACAGACGGGACACAGACCGGACACAGACGGGACACAGACGGGACACAGACGGGACACAGACGGGACACAGACGGGACACAGACGGGACCCAAGACGGGACACAGACGGGACACAGCGGAAACACAGACGGGACACAAGCAGGTCAGACGGGACACGACTGGACACAAGGCAGGCTCCAGACGGGACACAACGGACACAGGACGGACACGACGGGACACAGACGGGACACAGACGGAAACACAGGACGGGACACAAGAGCAGCTTCCAAGACGGACACAGACTGGACACAGCAGGCTCCAGACGGGACACAGACGGGACACAGACGGGAACACAGACGGGGCACAGACGGGACACAGGCGGGAATACAGACGGGATACAATTGGGACACAGGCGGGACTTAGGCGGGACACAGACGGGACACAGATGAGATTCCGGGACGATGGGGTTGTGGTGAGATACCAGCACTCTGGCAGTAGAGACATGGCGCCTGCGATACGTGTGGGGTAGTGGTGGCTATCAGTACACCCGCCATGCTCAGAGACGCCGTTCGGCTCTTATGTCGGCTGGAGCTGCCGAAAATTAGAACCGAGCGCGCCAGACGCAGTTCCCGTATAAGCTGTGTCCACATGGAACAGCAGAGACCGCGCAAAGGATGATACAAGTTGAACGTGATGTTGTCTGTGATGTTTTTTATACTGAAAGTGTCTGTTCTTGTATTTAAATCGCTTGTATTTAATACCTTTAATGATAGCACTTCGCATGTTATATTTAGTTATGTAGTTCATTGCCAATATATGACGAGGGGGCTGAAAAGCCATCTCTATGGAGACCTCACTAAACTTGAGCTGAACACCACTAATGTGACCATAACATTTAACGGTTCTCAAATCCGTGACTCCATGGTGGTCAGGAACCTGGGTGTTAAGATGCACTGACCAGCAAATGTACCGGTATGCTGATGGCGTCGAACCACTCGCGGCATGTCATCCCGAGTACTACCCTGGCCAGTGGCCACTCTAGTTCAGACGCTCGTTATGTCCGCGATACGCTGCTGCATCTCCGTGTACACTGTATGTACGGCTCGTGCAGCGATACCCAGCTTCAACGCGTCCAAAAAATCACATTTTTTAAGCGCGAGTTGTGAGCAGAAGAAAGCGACTTGATCATATATCTGACGTTGTGCAGCGACTCGGCTGGATGAACGCTCGGCAGTTAGTCGAGTAACACACGGTCAGTGCGGTGCACTCCGCGGTGACAACAGGTCAACCCGAGAGTATGTATGTACAATACCATCGGACTCCCTGCCAACCTGCGACACACCCATGAGACCCGAAGTGCCAACCGCCTCACTGTGCCTCGCATCAGAACCGAAGCTGGGAGACGCCGACTTCGTTATCGCGGAGTGACTATGCTCAACAAAGCCAATGTGTGTGTTGGCGACCCCCTCTACCGCCAAAAAATGCGACGTGAGTCCGTGACTGTCACGATAGACTACCGAACATGTCGGGATTATGTAGGAATTGATGGCCAGTCTGTTTCAGTGTGTTTCCGCGTGTAGTTTTCTTGTGCTGTGTCATTTATGTATTCAATGATTGAACGCAAATTAATTTACGCAGAACTCTGAATTTTATAGATAGTCAATGTTAATATAAATTCCTCCTGTATTATCAGTAAGTTTAAATAATTAAGTATATTTACGTAATTTATCAATTCTGCTCTCTGATTGGTCGTGACGCAATTTAGCAATAGTTCAGGCGATCGAATGGTACCTGAGGTAGCTTTTAGCAGTTCGGGTTGACACATATTGAATTTTTATAATAGAGGTTCATCGGAAAAATTCAACATCGACGATTTAATCGCACGAAAAATCAAAGCACGTGATATGGCGGAAAATTAAACAGATGTCACTCATTTAATTTGTAAATCACGGAACGCTTTAACAGAAGCAAACACATAAAATAAAATTGTGGAATTCTACCCTGTGTGACCAGAATCAATAATCTTAACGGCAGCTCAAAGGCATTTTAACGGATTGCTACAGCCAAACGGATCCTAAGGATTAATCTAGATATCTTTCCATACAAGCTCTGGACCCGGACCAGAAGCTATTTCAAAACAACATTGAAAGGCACGGTGGCATTTTGGCAAAGTGGTTTCTGGGCAGGTGTTTCAGTGAGGGCAGCATCCGGAGATTTGAGCCACTTAAAGGATATACGGTTTTTCCCCAGATAATTGAGTTCACATAGTGACGTATTATCAAGTGGTAAGAAGGGCCACGGTTACCACATTTTTTCGGAAAAAATGCATCTTCTTTAACGTAAGGACGTTTTCAAAGTGCTCGGTGATGCCATCGCGTACTTTTTGCAGTACTAGCTTGAGTATAGACAGCCGTCTCTGCCTACGCCCGAACCCACCGGAACCAAGGGATAGAATATTAAAAAGTGGTGGACAGTAATTCCCGATCAAGTATCGTTATCAGATACAAGTCTTGAAAAAAAAGTTTAAACGTGATAATTGCGTAATAATGATTAAATGAGCAACGAGGTCACTCTTCATAGTCTTAAACGTGTTTTAAGCACATACAACTGCAAAGAGTTGCATTTTCCTTTCAGGACGGAACCCGTAAATCCTTTAACAACTTCCTGTGGAGGAGCTAAACCAAAGTTATATGTGGTTTAAGAAGAATCTCCAGACCAGGGGAGCAGCTTAAAGACAGCCGTGGGAGGCGGAGCTGCCAATGCGGACTATCCCCGCCGCAGGGCCCGTAAGCATCTTCGTGAGTTATGAGGGTGGAGGGCAGAGCTGTGCCTCAGGGCCGTAAAAACGAAGCCTATCTCGATCATGTTGCTGTTAGATGATATTAAGATTGAATTTAATTTGTTTTGAATATACACAGTATAAATTCCATGAACTTTCTTGATCAGTTTGGTGTGAATAGTAAATCGAGGAAAGCGCTAACATTTGTATTTGCCACGGGGATATATATGCCGGGGAATAACTGCTTTTGCATAGGCCGCGCAATATATATTGCTAAATGACGTCACTACATCAAGTGCTTTATAAATAATAAACTTGTACATACAAATATCTCGCGAAATATTGACTTATATGCAAAATAATGTGTATCACGTTGATCAGCACATTTTTCCCATTATTTTGCAAATATTCACCAAACAACCTGCAACTAGTCCATTGTGACATCATGTGACTGCTGAATGATTGCCTTATTCAGCTGTCATTATCTATTAGCACTATTTCTGATGTCTATTTATGTTCGAATCTTTAGTTCTAATGGATAGTTTGAGATCAGGTAAGAATCGAATACCTATGTTTTTTATGATTTTTTAGAGGAATCACTTACAGTGCTGTCTGTTTGTCTGAGGAAATGTACACTGGAAATGTAGAGGAAATGTACACTGGTAATGTAGAGGAAATGTACACTGGTAAATGTATCACGACTGTGTACACTGTTGAAGGTTAAGAGAGGATCAGTACTGGTCATTGCCTGTTTATGACTTAGTTCTGTTTGTACACCTTGTTTCGTTCTAGGCTGCACTTTTCCCGCCTGGAAGGATACACCTCTGTCGTATCAGTTGCTGACTGACGTTAGTTCTCTGTTCTCTTGCCGTGTATGTACTATTGTACTAGGCCCAGACAGCTAAGTGACGACCTTAAACAGCTCAGGCAATTTGTTCAACTGGAGTTCGGGACTTGATCTCTTTCTGTTGGGTTGTTAGCAGAGTTTCCATTTGATGCGGTCCACCTGACCATTGACCATGCGCTGAATTAAGTTGTGATCCGACAATGTACAAAATGCGAACAGAAGGCTCCTCAAGACAAAGCTTATTTCATCCGAAACACGTTTCGTTGGGCGTGCTCATTGCTCACAGACAAAAAAGCGAATGACAAGGGTGAAGGAAGCAGCAGACCTGACCACTGACCAGTCACGCGCAATAACAGCGAACATTCGGGAAGGCCTTCCGGGTCCCATTAACTGGGAAGCTGAGCCGCACTTCTCTGGCAATGGTCATCTCGGGCAGCGACATGTGCCAAGGGCCTCCGACTCACCTACCTTCTCAGAAACTAAGAAGTGGCAGTCGGACGCGCAGCCCCCGGATTTACCAGAACCTACTTCACTACTCCAGGCACGCAGGCCAGCCAGGGTGTGGGCCGCAGAGGTGACCTCGTCTCGAAAGTGTCCCAAGAGGTCTACAGTGGCTAGCAGCAGGCACATTATCCTAATCTTGTCTAGTAAAGGCGCTCGTAGGAATCTAATAATGTTTAACACAAAGGCAGAGTTTGGAATGTGGCGCATCATGACAATAGCGCCTCCAGCTACAGTCTCGCCAGGTTATAACAATGCTTTTAAAACGTATTTTTTTAGTTTGTAGTATATTTACCATACAATAATACAGACAAATGCATTTAGCTTAAAATGTGTAAAATATCACTTTTCCCTATTAAGTGCTGGGAGAGCATCTAAAAAACAACACGACTGAAACAAGCTGACGCGATTGCATTGCTGTATCCCTACTGAAATGTCAGCAATAACTTCTTACTGCCCAGGAAGCTAAGGAGACCTTAATACCATAAACGACCATATAAAGCGCTCAGTATGGGCTTCTTGGGAGTCGACGAGCAAACATTTAACGTTAGTCAGTGGCTGCTAGGCCATTCTGACTGCGATGCGTATGAAAATAATTGAGAACAACATGTGAGGGAATAATTATCTTTTCTCCCAGTCCAGACTTAATTCAGCTTCAGCGGAATCGATTCCAATTCCATACCAAGCCAGCTGGGTCTGATTCCGATTCCGATTCCAACATATATTTTACTAAACTAGAGGAATCTATTCCAAATCCGATTCCAGGGCACCTCAAAAGCTTGATTTCGAATCCGATTCCATTGACTCCAATTGTATTAAGTTCTGCATCAAAAGTGTTTATCATTCTTACATTTTGTACTAAGGAGTAAGGACACAAATGACACGAATATATGAAATATATTGCATTTCGTTGGAAAATGACCGTTGCTGTAAAATCGTGACAGTACAAAAAAGTAAAAGTCTACCGAAGGTCGGAAAGGGTATTCAGAGATGATGCATGGACATATTTCAAGCTGCTATTTGGAATATGATACACAGGGAAATTAATCCTCTGAAGAAGAAGAAAACAAACATGAAAAGAAACGGTGCAGTACACATAACATTGTAATAAGCAAAGATCATATGTCTCCACTTAAATAGATAGAATTACTGAGCATGGTAACTGACTCTCAATCTATAACAAATCATCGTCTAGCTTTACCTTAGCTTGTCATACTCAAGAGAACAAATTTGCATCAGGGAAGTTTAGTTGGTGGTCAGTGATGTTTATTAATAATAAAAACGGATTTACTTGAAATAAGCATTGATTCCAATTTCGATTCTACTAGTTATTTTCTAAAAATGATTGATTCCACCTAATTCCGATTCCACCCAGACGCCGACGGAATAGAATCCAACTCCGATTCCAGTACAAAAGGAATCGATTTCGGAGTCAGAGTATATATTCCACTGGAATCAAGTACCTACAAGTCTGTCTCCCACTGGTAAAGGGTTGTTTCTTTTCGGCTTGGGAGAAATGCACAACAGGCTAGTCAATCTTCTGGCAGGTCTGGAAAAAAAAGGGAGGTTTCGCATTTCCTTTCCGACATTTGGAGTCAATGAAGTGAATAGGTTTACTCATTAACATCTTCGTTGGAACTGATGAAGCTTTGTTTTGTAAGGAAGAGTTGTTTTGAACAACGAAGAATTCGGATGTGCCACAGCTTGGTTTTCTTGGCATTCTTCTCCGGCCTGAACAACAGTTCCGAAATAATTACGCATCGTCAGCTGGCTGAAATTGTGACTTCCTTCATGTATGACTGTATTTTGGACGACAATGTATCTGGCTTATTTCAATGTAGGAAAGTAGTCTTATATAATGAAGTTGGCAAATAAAAATAAAAACTTTTTAAATAGCGTAATCATGCATCCTTTTATGAACATTTGACAAACGTAGGAAAGAACATCGAACTTTTAAAAGCATGTTGCTCCTATATAAATTGCTGAAGAGGTTGAGAAAGGAGTGAACCCCCGTCAATCAGTGATTGTCATGGATCGGGTGCACCCATGGGTGCCTACTAGTGGTGCCAATCGGTGCGAACATTTTCGGAAATCCGAATTTGTCCGAACACCGATTGGTTTTCGGACGGACATTAGCATATTTCTTTGGACATTTTCGGACATCCAATGGCCAAGGATGGCTTGCCGTGTATATAAATGGTTATATAATGATTGTGACTTTCTGATATCCTAACTGTAGTGTTATTTGACACACATGCCTATATTTATGCATAAATTGGGAATGATTCACTGGATGTTTTACATTCCATATAATACATTTTGTTTCGGCTTTCGGACAAATTTCGGACAAACAATGATCTTTGGACAGTTTCGGACGGCCAGCTGACCACGGTTTTGGACATCGGTTGGACATTGGACAAATATTTTCTGAAACTGGCAACACTAGTGCCTATTCAACTTTTCCGTTTGTCTGGGTTGGTATGATTTTTTTACTTTCATGGGTACTGGGCAGTGAACGGGCATGGGTATGACAATTTTTTAGTAATGCCGCTAAGCGTTATTTTTACTTGACAACAATATGTTTAACCAGGTAGAAATGCCTCTGTTCCTGACCTCTGTACCTGTCACCAGAGAATCGGCCCACCTCTGTCCCTCTCCCCTGCACCTGTCACCAGAGAAGTCGGACCACTCTGTCCCTGTCCTCTGCACCTGTCACCAGAGAATCGGTCCACCTCTGTCCCTCTCCTCTGCGCCTGTCGCCAGAGAATCGACCCACCTCTGTCTCTCTCCCCTGCACCTGTCACCAGAGAATCGGTCCTCCTCTGTCCCTCTTCTCTCTGCACCCGGTCACCAGAGAATCGGACCACCTCTGTCCCTCTCCTATGCACCTGTCACCAGAGAATCGGCCCACCTCTGCCCCTCTCCTCTGCACCTGTCACCAGATAATCGGTCCACCTCTGTCCCTCTCCACTGCACATGTCACCAGAGAATCGGTCCTCCTCTGTCCCTCTCCTCTGCAACTGTCACCAGAGAATCGGTCCACCTCTGTCCCTCTCCTCTGCACCTGTCACCAGAGAATCGGCCCACCTCTGCCCCTCTCCCCTGACTGTCACCAGAGAATCGGACCACCTCTGTCCTCTCCACTGCACTGTCACCAGAGAATCGGTCCACTCTGTCTCTTCTCTGCACCTGTCCAGGAATCGGGTCCCTCTCCCCTGCACCTGTCACCAGATAATCGGTCCACCTCTGTCCCTCTCCACTGCACCTGTCACAAGAGAATCGGTCCACCTCTATCCCTCTCCACTGCACCTGTCGCAAGAGAATCGGTCCACCTGTGTCCCTCTCCCCTGCACCTGTCACCAGAGAATCGGTCCACCTCTGTCCCTCTCCTCTGCGCCTGTCACAAGAAAATCATCCCACCTATGTCCCTCTCCTCTGCACCTGTCACCAGAGAATCGGTCCACCTCTGTCCCTCTCCCCTGCACCTGTCACTCAGAAGATCGGCTCACCTCGTCCTTTCTGCACCTGTTCACCAGAGAATCGGGCACCTCTGCCTACTTCTGCTGTCACAGAGCAATCGGTCCTCTCTGTTCGCTCTCCTCGCAACTGTCACCAGATAAATCGGTCCAACCTTGCCTCCCCTGCACTGTCACCAGAGAATCGTCACCTCTGTCTCTTCAACTGCACTGTCAACAGAGAATCGGTCCATTGTCCTTCTCTGCACTGTAACAGAGAATCGGTTCCACCTCTGTCTCTCTTGCAACCTGTCACCAGATATCGTCCACCCTCGGTCCTGTCTCTGCATGTCACAGAGATCGGTCATCTGTCTCTCCTGCGCCCTGTGCCAGAGAATGACCCTCTGTCTCTCTCCCCTGCACCTGTCACCAGAGAATCGGTCCACCTCTGTCCCTCTCCTCTGCGCCGGTCACCAGAGAATCAGTGGCTGTGCCGGCCATTGGGTCGCCTCGTTTCATTAGTCATCCCCTTAGAACAGACGAGGGACTCATTTCATCACTGAGCCTGCATGGCAGTTTTATGAGGCTGGCAGCTTTTCGTCCAACGATGAGCCGGATGCGCGCACCGCGGGTGACATTCATTGCACCCAAGATTCATAAATACCTGAGTCAATAAGTACCATAGTCCATAAGTCCCCAGAATCATAAATACGCAAGATTCATTAGTAACCAAAGTTCAAAAGTACCAAGGAAATACTAATTTCCTAAGATTCATAAGCACCCAGCGTTCATACGTACCCAAGATTTACAGGTACACAAGATTCATAAGTACCCAGTGTTCATAAGAACACAAGATTCGAAGGTACCCAAGATCCATAAATACTCGAGTCCATAAGTAGCCGAGTTCATAAGTATTCGATTTGATGCATAGGTTGGTTCAGCCGGGTGAAAGTGATCGTGGTTTTGGCCTTCGACTTCAGGGTCGGGAGCAAGGGCGGATCCAGGGGGGGGGGCAAAGGGGCCATGCCCCCCCCCAAACCACCCAAAATCGGCGCAAATTTGAACACATTTCCTGAGTTTGTCGGTAAAACTAAGACTCTTTTACTAGAGAAAGTTTGTTTAAATAAGTTATTGATGCATAAGCAAGCAAAATCCGATGAGTTTTTCAGAATTATGCGATAATTTTTGGGATTTGCCCCCCCCCCAAACTGTCAAAATCACACTTTCTGGATCTGCCAGTGGTCGGGAGGATTAGCGTAACGCTGTATGCGCTCGCGCGGTCGGCCTGGCAAGCCTCAGATGATTTTTCATACTCACTCTATGTGGTTAGGGAGAAGCGAGTCAGGCTTAGCTCGGGCGTGGGTCACGACAAAATGGTGGGACTTATGGACACGACTACTTATGGGCTCGGGTATTTATGAACCTTGGGTACTTGCGAATCTTTGGTACTTATGAACGCTGGCTTCTTATGAATTTTGGGTATCTGCGAACCTTGGGTGCTTATGAACGTTTAGTACTTATAAATCTTGGGAACTTCTTATTTCCTAGGTACTTTTTAACGTAGGGTACTTAACTTATGAATCTTGGGCATTTATGATTCTGGTGACTGGTAAACTACGGTACTTAAGGACTGGGGCATTTATGAATATTGGGTACGTGCAACCGTCGCCCGCGCAACCGCGCAACAGACTGCTCCATATGTAGATCGCTTCACACGGACACCGACACACCGACCACGGCGTCAGCGAGGTCACGTGACATCCACGTCACGACGCCCGAGGCACAACGGCCGGCCAGCCGATCACCGAGACCATCCCGGGCAGTATCATAGCAGAAACATACTACAAATGCTGCACATATGCCAGCACCGACAGGCATAATGTACAGTATAGACCATATGTTCTGTCCACTTCATCGATGCCACCCGATGTCGTTACGCCCGGCGAATAAATCCTTCGTGAAAACGGCTAGAAGCAATCCTTTCAGTGCTCTATTTGAATAAACCCTCCATTTCTCTGGGCGGATGTTTGTTTTCCGTCTCCCGGAAGCTCAGCTTAAAGAAAAAAATCCTTGAAAAAGCCTTGTTAATAGGGTGGGTCGTCCACTCTAGGAACCATGGGAGACAGCGAATTATATGGCGCTGATTCATAACATTATGATTGAGAGCAAAATTCGCAACGAAATCTCATATTGGTACGCGCGAGCAATTTTGACGCGAGCGTTCCCGCCCTCCATTCTTTAACTTAGCGCGACCAGCGCCGCCCTGGCGGCCATTGGTACTCATGTCCCGTCCTGTTGCTGTTAGCTATGGGATATTTTTTTTAAAGTAAGCAACCCTGAACAAAGTCATATTTCGTATGTATCGATGTCAATGCTTTTCACTGTATGCAGTGATCATGAAATATATATATACGAACACGCGCACGAACGAGACCTAAGAGTGTGAGAAGCGAATCACCCTTCCCCCACTGAATGACTTCGTATTGCATCTGCATTCAGACGGACTAGCACTTTATCTGCCGGAATCATCTGAGATCCATGTAGGATACTCAGCGGCCAGCGCAAGCAGATGCTATCCCAGGTTGAAATACCACGGGTGACTGTCCTTTAATGGTCTTTTATACCGTTTAAGTCAATGGCGCGAGATTGCGCTTGTTTTGCGATAGAGAAGTGGGCCAAAAATACTATTCCATCACGATTGGCCAGACGGGCTAAATAGCCGCCTGCGAGAACTATAGTGTTAAATGCAGTGTGGCACATCTTTTAACACAAGCGAACTAGATGAGCGTACGTGGAACTATTGCGCAGTGGCGTGCGAAGAAACTCACAAAGGCGGGAAAGCCTTCCGCTAGTATACTGCCTGCCGCTGGCGACTCCGAACCGCTGACCAGCCTCCGGCCGTCCCACAACCAAACCTCGATAAAGGGAAATCAAAAAGAAGAAAAAAAACGAGGGGCAGCACCTAATCGACAGGGGCGCAGCCAACATGAGCGAAAATTGAGCAGAAGTGGCGTCTCTCCCATGCACACTTGCTCGACGTCATTTTAACAGTTTGTGGGCGGACTGATCACTGGCCGGGGGGCGCCGCATATAGCATGGTCAACGTGGGCGCCCACGCTGATATTCAGACGCACCAGGTGATAATCCAGCGGTGCTCTGCATCGCACGCTGGCGCTGATTTCAGACCGCACGGGTGCGGGCCGTGGGCGGCCACAGCAATCCAGCAGTGCCGTGAGCAGTCGCAGCGAGACGTCCACGCCCAGAAGCAGACCGCCGCTGTCGAAGATCTTCACCAAGTCCGGCAGCGGCGATCATCCCAGTTTTTAAAGAGGGGTCGCCCAGCTCGCCCCCCCCCTCACTCGACCCGCCGACCAGTACGCGCCGTGTCGGGTGCAAAAGAAGTAAAAAAGGAAATCGTGCAATTTGCATCCCTGCGCTGAACTTCGCAGCAGAAGCTTACACCACTCTGGTGGACTGGGACTCGGACTCATGATCACTCGGTGACGGAGCCACCGCTGCCAGCCTCAGCGATGTGATCTTGAAGCCCTCGGAGCGCACGCTGAGGTACCTCGTGCCTCCTGTTCCACACCAGTCGTGTGCTGAACAGCTGTGAGGGTGGTAACGGATTATGGATGACCATAGTGGTCGGGAGTCACAGCGGGCAGGCAGAGCTGTGTCTGCACTCAGCCACGTTAACCATGCTTCCAGCGTCACACAGCAAAACCCGCTTTGATCCGAGAGCCTGACGTTGTGATAGTCTGGAAATGTCCTACCACCAGAACAAGTGAATTAATGATGAATTATTTGCGCGGAAAGTACACTAGAGTTTTACCCCCCCCCGTTAAAATGAGCCCGTTAAAAAACTATTTTGATTATATTATCACATGATTAATTACGTGGACCAGTCCGTAAATTCTCACCCGTCACTAAACAGTATAAATGAACCCTCAGAAGACGAACATCCGAGTATTCAACCTGGGATGCATGCTGTTGTGCTTGACGCTGAGCAACACTCCACAACCCTCGCATTCAGGCCAGAATTTAGGGTTATTCCGTCTGAATGTCGGAGAAACTAGTCAATTCAGTGATTCTGGGGAGGTGATTACCTTCTTCTCACATTTTAGGCTGCGTTTCGTGCGCGTGTTCGTAGATCGAATTCTAAATTCATACCACTGCTTACATGAAAACATTGACATTCGGGAATACGAATATGACATTTGTACAGGGTATTTTAATTTCAAAAAGATCCCACAGGCCACAGCCAACAAACAATAGTGAATGACATACGTGGGCTGTTCAATAAGTAACGTAATGTGCTATAACTCAATAACCTACAGTAGTAGAGAAAAACAATAAACACTACAAGAAGCTATGAACAATTGCTACAAAGTGCTTAATTTGGTTCTTCTAAATAGAATTTGGTTTTCAACAACCGGGCATCATTGGGACATTGATGAAGCGCCGTTACCGTTACTCCGAATCTTGCTGTCCCTGGCCAGCGAAAATCTCACCAGCCAAATCATACGCAAACCGAATCCGCGAAGTTATAATGGAGGACACAATGGCTTAACAAATGTTTGGCCACTGGATCAGCGGCTTCAAAAAAGGAAAACATAGCAAAAAGACAAGCCTCGAACATCTGCAAGACAGTGACGTCGCACACCTGCAAACGACCAAAGAAAGCGAAGGTGGAAGCATCGGCCACACGTAGCCAGCGGATTTTGATTCAGGGGCGGGGCGGCGCACGTCGGAAAAAATCACATTGGCTCCTTAACATATTCATGTTATCTAGTGTGAATGAACATTCTGCTCCTCAGCCATATGTTGCGACCGGGGGGGCGGGGTAGGGTCGGGCGTTTTCAGAGGAATCTCATATCCTTCTACGTGCGATTTATTCTGTCAGGGGGGGGCATGGGCCCCGTGCCCCCCCTTGGCTACGTCCCTGAAGACGGCGATGCTGTGGCGATTCCTCACCCGCCGTACAGCCCTGATCTGATGCCGTCAGTCTTCCATCTGTGTGGTCCACTGAAGAACTTCCTTCACGGTCAGTGCTTTGCGACTGATGAGGAGATGAGGAATTGAAGATGACAAGATACGGTGCAGGATCACCGGCAAGGAATTATTCCGGGCGGGATGTCAGCGTTGGGTGGAGCGATGTGAGAAGTGCGTGATGGTAAACGGTGACTGGGTGGAGAAACAAGTTGTGGAGGCCTAGGAAGCTGGATGTTAAGGAAATTATGGTCACAACGAGAAAAAACACTTTTAGTCAGAGAGATTCAGAGATCACTTGTGTTTAACCATGTCGACTCAACCAAAATTTGACTGAAATACAGATATTTTAAGTTCTATTGACAGCCCTCGTAGTTCCGCAATGCGCCAGGGCGGCGCTGCATCCGCTAGGTGTTAACGGAATGCAGTGGCGAGGAGGAACGCTCGTATCAAATGCCATCGCGCGTTACCAAATATTTGATATTTTGCGAAAGTTTTGGTCTCAATCATAATGTTATGAATCAGCGCCATATAATTTCGTTGTCTCCCCTTGTTTTGCAAAAAAAAGTTCCTCGACGACCCAGTCTAGCTTAACCCTATACCCTGCGGGCGGCAAGAATTACGTTAAAAGGACATTGGCACCTTACCAAAAGTTGCTAAAAGTATCCCGCTTGTGGTGCTAAATATGAAGTAATTGTTGCCGAACACGATTATGACATTTGTTTCTCACTTACAGAACTAAATTGAATAAAAAGTTCAGTTTTAATATTCTGATTGACGAAAGTCGTATCAAGTAATTCCCGGTAGTAAGGAAAACCTTCACGCTGCCAAATCATATGACATAGTTTTTCAGACAACACTGGCGACTTCAATACAAGCGAATCTTTGTTTATCACGGCGTTTTGAAAATAAGTACATCGTCCTTTGAAGCGTAGGCGTATTCGTAGTGCGGTTGTTGTGGACTGGTAGCTCCATAAACCTAAGGCTCAATAGCACATAAACTACGCATCGAATCTTTGACGTGCATTCGATTTTATAGACAGCTACACAGCGGAGCACAAATCGTAGTAAGGACCAGGCAAAAGCCGGACGGTACTCCTTATTTGATGACGTCACTGGTGCTTGACAAAATATTCGTCCGCAATTCTGCGTCCGCAAATCTCGTCTGGAACCTTCTGGATCGATCCTAATCGAACTTCATGTAACCTTTATTTGATAGCATTGCTGATGGAGCTTCGAAACCTAGCCCTGGGTGTAGAATGTAGATTAGTTCAACTAAACTTTGTGATGAGACACCAATTAAGTCATCAAACCGGTGATCACCTATCCAGCAGGTAACCCAGTGGTCGAGAAACGAAACACGTAAACATATCTCCAAGGATCACCTTAAAACAAGTCGACTATCATCAACATTTGGTAAAGAGAGACGACATTGGCTTTAGGTCCCCGTTCAAATAGCACACTGGAGACATATTTGTTACAGAATGTCAAAATCAGCTCTTTTTTTGTTATTCGACCTCGGTGAGTGTTTCAACTTATACCATACTTGGTTTTAATGCCAGGCCATCAACATGGCTATCTCAACTCAAATATAAGGTTAAGGTGACAATGTCCCCTTAAAGGGACTGTCCCACCTTAAAAAAATGTGTCAAATGTACGTCGTTTGTGGTGCAAAATATGAATGAATGCTGTGAACCGATTATGACATTTGTTATCACGAACAGCGCCAATTTTCATACAAATCAGTTTAATACTTTGGGCTGAGACGCGATATGAAGGAATTGTTTGGGAAAAAGAAAACTTCACGCTGTTATACAGTAGGACTAGTGTATGGCTAATGTATGCCAAAGGTAAAACAATCGACTGTAATCAACATTAGCAAGATAGACTACGACATCGGCTCACGGCCACCATTTCAAAATACATTGTCGGCTGCGATGTTACAGATGAAAATCACCTCGAATTCTCGTGATTCGACGCTCAGTGTTGTTTTAACTTATACCATACATAATTTCAATGCCAAGCACGCAAAATTGCTATCTCAACTCAAATCTTATGTTAAGGTGGGACAGTCCCCTTAACCTGCGGGATGGGGCGCAGATTCTGCCCCCCAAAGATCTCGAGAACCGCTGGGCCGTTTTCGATGGGACGAACATTTTTATATTTTTCATAACAAGAACTTTTTGGACTCCGATTTTTTTATCTCAAAAACTTGGGGCCAGGGGCAAAAAGAACGATATTTTTTTTTTATTTTTTAAAGGTCATTGCGGCCATGTGATTCGACTGATTCTCATGGACAAAACATTTTTGAGCTTACAATGTAATGGTCTTCAATATATAAAAAGGGCAAGTACCAAAATAAAAAAATCATAGGCGTATTCAGGGATGAAAATGGGGGAATTTCTGATAACAAATATGTGCTGTTCCTGTTTGTTTGGCACGATTCACGATAGGAACGTCACATGTGGGCTTTTTGGCTGTACTATGTTATGTGTAATATATTGCGCATAGGCGGATGCAGGTATGCAAAGTGGGGGGCACCAAGTGCGGATCGCCTTTTACCATCTTGCTAATTTGAAGTTGGACCTAATTTGACGGAGGATATTGCCTCCCATTTTATTTACCTGAGTGCGCCTCTGCCCAAAAACGTATAATCCAAGTATGTATGATGTATATAGCAGTAACATAGTTTCTGACGCATTTAGTGCACCGCGAACTACGAAGGAAGTGTGCGACGCACAACCGCATTCGTAACACCCTCTCAAAAGCATGAGCCTGGTGCCGCCTCTGCTTTACTGATTTTTTCAAAATTTTGCACAACACGCGTACTATAATTCTAGGAAATCTCCGAAAGCTTCAAGACGCTAGGCTTAACGGTTTAGAAGCGGCAGGCGAAAAACTACCGAGGAGCAGAATCTGCCGGCTGCCCCTCCCCGCAGGGAATAAGGATTCAATTTGACACCCGTTTGATTCAATTTCAACATTGTCCATCACCGCATCGGTACTGTCTGTCGGTACTGCACGCAGTGAAATATAATTAAACCATTTAAACCCTCACCCCTGATACCGGGGGCGAAAGTTATATGAATTGCATTGAATTTCACTGCGTGTAGCACCGACAGACAGAGGCAGAGACAGAGGTGGTGTCGATGAAATGGACAGAACATTTGGTCTTCACTGTACATACATACACCCTCTTAATACTTATTTGATACCTACGATGCTACATCTGGTTTGTGTTTGTGCTGTCACAACGATCCTTTAAATAATTATGAAAAGGAAGTGTTCAACGTTTCAATTTCCAAGCAGTAATGAAGTAACAGAAAACTGAACATTTATTCGGTGATGAAAAGGAACCAGGTTTTGGGCTAAACCGTTCAATTATTAATTTGTCACTAACCAAATTTGTGAAGGCATCGGCAGGGATATAGCAGACAAAGGAGATACATATGTTCTGAAAAATTGAAATGATACAAATACGGTTTGATTTTTATGGCTGAGCTGTTGCATCTCAGCCTGAGTGCTCCAGTCGGGAGAGTGACGGGTTAACAATCTGACCCAACCTGGTAACGTGGGTTCGAGACGCCTCGGCGCCCACTATTTGCTTTTGTCGGGGATGCCTGTGGTCGGTGGCGACGGCTCATTCAAGAACAGACGAACCTAGTGGGCCAGGCGATCTGGATGACCCAGAAGTGCGTTGGTCGGGTGGTAAGAGCTCGTAAAGTTCACTCAATTACCCGGGGTCAAAGCTCGCTCAACAAGCTTTGCTCAGCGTGACTGGCATGATCTCGGAAATGCATGCAATCAACACATTTTGACTGCATTTCTTAAGTTCAAGATTTACCACTGTGATCAAGTTAGTAAGAATAAATCCACGTTGGCTATTCGGGCCATTGCACAGCAATCTAATGAAGGAGATAAGACCAATAGAATGCTTTTGAGAAGCGATGACCGAGCGGGCGTGTTCTGGTAAAGCTAAAACAGCTTCGGTATATGAAACAGTACGGGTGTATACTACATATGCGCTTTGACTTATGTCTTATGATTTGTGTAACATTTAGTACGTATACCCTATTGCTAGTAAAACATGCATGGCATGAAGCAGACGGAGCGAGTTAATGCATTTGCGTCCGGCAACTGGTAAGAACTGATAACTGAGATAAGCATCTACGGCTATTGACATAAGACGATTTTGTTTCTGATTCTCGCAAGATCGTTGCCTCGATAAATTCTAAGTCAACGCACTTTCTGATCCCAGCCGAAATTCATTTGTATTTCTGATTCTCACAATATCGTTGCGGAGATGAATTCGAGGTCAAAGCACGTGTTTTTCCCAGCCTGCATTCATTTTTGCTATTTATGGATGGTGAAAGTTTCTTCAGTTGTGTTTAATATTTTCACGTAGCCCAAGACGTAGCCTATAACATGTGTTATTTCACGACACAATTATCAGTGTATACCTTTGCTTAATCAGTGCAGTGAAACAGGAGTTGTTCCTGAAACTCCTGCACGCACGAACGCAAGCAAGCAAGCAAGATGATTGCAGACGAATTTCGGTTCATTTGTAAGACGATGTTCGTTCCAACGCTTCGCGCTCTCACTCACTTTGTCTGAATCATGCAACTGAGAGGCATTTCCTATTCAGCACGTAATAACACAGATTTTACCAACAAATGCATGCGTTTATGGACCGTAACGCTAAAGCCAAGGAGGAAAACACCAGAAGTATTAATGGACTCTACAAAACCCAATAACACTTTTGTTATAGGATCATACAATATTTGTCGTAATCGTGAATATTTGCAAGATCAAATATGTAATGGACTCGCACCTGAAAGATTTTTTATTGAATTCGCTTTCGGCTCGTCCAATAACAACTATTTTTCAGGCACTCGTTTATTAAATGATAGTATGCATCGCAACGTTCAACTAAATCGATAGCAAATAGTGGTCCGCATGTGCGCACACTGGTGGATCCAGAACGGTGGTTGTGTGTGTGTGTGGGGGGGGGGGGCACAGGTGGTTTTTGGGCCAAGTCCCCAAAAATATCACACAGATCTGAAAATGCACCGGATTGCGCTTGCTTATGCATTGGCAGTTGATTTTCTTTATATAAATTCAGTCCGCATGTTTTGTATGGATGGATTTCCGAGGTAAAGACCCACGCTAAGCAGAGCTTGTTGCGCAGGCCCTGACCCCACCACCCGATCGTACAATCCTGTTGGTCGCATAATTTAGACGAGAAGTATTTAGTGCCCGACTACCTGGACCCACGTCGCCCCGCTCACTACACGTCACCTGACCTTCAGTGCGACCGCTGCCACTGGCCGCAGGCCATCCCAGTCAGGAGCAAATAGCGAGCGCCGAAGCGACTCGAACCCGGGCTGCTTCTACTGGGATAGGTCAGAAGCCCAGCGCTTTCCCGACTGAGCTACAGGGGCGGACTTTACAGGGGGGATTTAAAACAGGGGCGGATTTAAAACAAACCTTCCTTTGCAAAGTGTCTTAAATTGTTTTATATATCAGGAAATGTGCCAATTTGGTGCCGATTGTAGGCGGTTTGGGGGCATGAACCCTTCCCCTCCTGGATCCGCCAGTGCATGCGAAGTTCATAGTGACCCAAGTTCCGCCACGTGCAAACCTCCTGGCAGTCCTTTCTTAGAATGTATGCAAGTTTTCATTTTGATAGGTCCAGTAGTTTCCGAGCTCTGTAATTCGATGGCGCACGTGCGCACGTCCAAATTGACGCATGCCTCGGTACGGGTAAAGCAGCTATTAGTCATGCCCTAATATGCATGCAACATTTCAGCTCAATAGGCCCAGTAGTTTCAGAGATATAATAAGGGTTCGCACGTGCGATCGTGTCATAAAACTTTCGATTCATAATGTGGAATATTGTTATTTTGTTAGTCGGATGAAGCACACCAAATTGCGATCTGATTGCAATTTGTATATAAAACCGGTGATTTGGCATGTCCCTCCTTTGCGCGTGCCACGCGCTGTGCTACGGTGGTATAGTCCCCATTAGAGGTGCCACTTTTCTACCCACCTACCCACCAGATGTGGGCAGTTACTACCAACGTGGGTAGTAGCGAGTAGCACAAGCGATAATGTGGATGAAGTGGGTAGTTGGCGGGTAGCATAATTTTCATAATTGAAAAAAATGAAAGAAACAAGGATTTTGATGGTAATTTGGATGCTTGAACAAATAAAGACACGTCAGTATGTGGGCAGAGATCAACACAAAACAGCTAAATATTGAGAAAAAAAGAGTTATTAAATGGCAGACATAATGTGACAAACTTTCTGTGTGGATACTTGCGGGTAGCTGGCAGCCTATATGGTCAAGTGGGTAGTAGTTGGTAGTTGAATGCGGTTTGCGGGTCGGGTCGGGTAGCCATAAGCCTGAAAAGTGACACCTCTAGTCCCTATCATAACAGACTATACCAAAAACAAAATGCATTCGATGGACCTATCCAATGATAAAACCGAAAGATGGTCAAATAAATGGATGCGGAGTGATACACTTTTGAAAAGCATGACATTTTCCCTAAAATCGATATTTTAACATGCCCCACTTTTGCACGTGCCACGCGCTGTTATACCACCCACAAGATGCACTATACTAATATCAAACTTTATTCAGTCTCCCTATGCATTGCAATGGTGAAACCCAAACATTGTCGGTTGAATGATGACTGAGCGATAAGCTTCTCAAAACGTCCTTTTTATCCCAAAACAGTGTTTTGACAATGCCATGCCTCACGTTTGCGCGTGCCATGCACCGTTATACCACCCCTATCAGAGCGCATCATATCAAACCAAAGTTTATTCGATGAACCTATCCAATGGTAAACACGCAAACATGATCGGTTGAATGTTGTGGAGTAATAGGTTTCTGAAAAGTGTGACGGTCGGGTCCGGTCAGGTCGGGTTAAGTTTAAATGGATTGCACGGGTTTCCATCCTTAATGAAAATGCACTCTTTTGCAACTGTATGAGCTTTAAAGGAAATAGTTCACCTTCAACATGGGTTTTGAACTGATATAGCAGTTTTGTATCCCGTGTTGAAAAGCCCCTATCTGCAAGTTTTCTGAGCTGGAAAGGCTCTCCAGCCGAATACATTGGACTTTTTGTCGAAGAAATGTGGGCCATAAATAAAGAATGTTTATAATGAGGGCCATAAATACAGCCATCAGCTCAGGGGGTTGTCATCCCTGCAACCGCCACGGGTATTGGCTAGGGGTCCGATGCAAAAGAAGAACCACGCATGTTAATTTCCCAAGTAACGTGACATACGTGGGTCTTCCTAGAAACGTGACGTCAGTTGTGGCCATAATTTTTGGCGCATCGACATTTATGGCTCGGTTTGCATGGCCTTGTAACATAAGCGAGGGAGTGATCCAAGTGACGTCACCACCCCTGAGTCGGATTAAGTCAAATTGCCGGATGGCTCTACCTTCTTATAGGGCATAGAGTATGATTACGGTTTTGATTAAATTAATAATGTACAGTCGGTCTCATATGTATGTTCCTCTGCCACCACGTGGCTCTACGGTCGCGATAGGTATGCGTGAAGTGGCATAGCCCGAACCGAATAGGGGAGTTTCGATTGTTTGA
>VOPJ01000141.1:47324-66942 GCA_014673585.1 Semibalanus balanoides
GGCACGCCCAGGCGGTCGGCCGCGGGCAGATGATCTGTCGCTCACGGGAACGTGGTCGTCGGGAACGGTGTCAGAGGTTTGCCGACGCGACGGTTGTGCCACTACGTCGACCTGTCGCTTCCCTTCGTCCTGGCCGACCTTCGGGGCCCGTCAGTGACTCCTCCCGACGCCCCAGACGCCGCCGCTGGAGTCGCCACTGGCGGCTCGGGGCCAGCCAGCTTTGACAGGTCACGCAGAGACCGGATGATTTGCGTCGGTCCACCCTGGCTGACTCGGACTTTCAGCTTCCCGACATCCGACCAGGCTGCAAAAATCTTCTGATCCTTCTTGAGCTGCCGGGCCTTGTAGAGGATCAGCTGGTTGTCCCGCGTCAAATTGTCCGAGACGAAGACGTTTGTTTTTGCGTCTCGGCGCTGACCGTGGAGCCGTGGAAAGGGCGGGGCTTTTCCTCAGCTCCCTCCTCGCGTTATACAGCGCTTGACGCGCTGTATAGTGCGCGAAACGAACGATGATAGTTCGTACCTTGCCTTGTCTTGGCGCGCCGACTCGGTGGGACGTGTCGATGTCGCGAGGTGTGACGTCGACTCCCGCCATCTTCGCCAGGTCCGTTACGAGCTGGTTTGTCGACTCGTTTGGGCCCTCCGGCACTCCACTTAACGTTGAGGCCACAGGCGCCGAGAGTACTGTTCCAGCTCCGTTGAACTTGACTTTGGTGTCCTCAGCTCCCTCCCGCAGCTCCTGCATTTCCTCGTCCTTGGCAGCCCCACAGCCTCGGCTACAGCCTCCCGCTACAGCCTCCCTCATCTGTGCCTTAAATAACTCCTGAAAATCAACTTCCTTCACAGCCTCGGCTACAGCGCACTCATCTGAGCCCTAATCAGCCTCCTGGAAGTTCACTCTCTCCGCATTGCCTCTATCAGGGCCTTCTTGACACTCCCTTCGTCCATCGCAAAGGTATGGTAAGTCGCTCAGCCACCGCCACCGATCAGTTCTGTCTCACTAGGCTCAGCTCGGCCAGTCACTCGCACAGTGTTCACTGACCGCAGGCGCGGGCGGGCGGAGCGGGCGCTGCGCGACCTGACCCGGCGGCGGTCAGAGGTCAATATCTGGTGGCAGTCCGGTATCAAGAGCGGTTTTAGCTAGGCACAGTTGGTGGTAGCTAACCATCTGTTCTGCTCGCAGCCACTTCAGTTGTCTAAGTACATCGGCGATATGGTCGTACTTATGCCTACCACTAATCACCCGAGCACAGAAATTCAGCAGCTTTTGTACACGATGGAGCTGGGTCTTACCACATGTGCCATAGATAGAAATACAGTAGCGAATTGAACTAACGACCAGCGCATTTACAACATGAACTACTGAAAAGGAAGGTAAGACATGATGCCATTGTGCCACTGCGCTCTAAACGACAATAAGGTTTATAATAGTGGCAGATGGAGCCGGTCCAGAAGATATAATTTAATCCGTGTGTATGCGTTTAACGCTGACACCGTTAACGGTGTTTTACATTTTCTCAATGTTCTTGATGGACCCAGTCTGTGAGTTGGAGGCGGTCTAGACATGTTTATCCTTGCCACCCTCGTTGCCAAACAGTATACAACATGATGACTAATAGGCAAACGAATCATTAATAACAAAATGAATTAGGTTCTCAGGTCCATAGCAATCTTTTTAATAGCTTTGAACAGGTCCATTGAAAGCAGGACAAAGGCGGCGGAAGGGGGTCCAACACGATTCAGCGAACAGCCAGTTTATGGCTTATCAGGCAGGTAACAGCTGGGGATGCCAGTGCGCTCTTGACTACCAAAGTGGAAGGTTGGATGACAGTGGGGACTCTGCTTACCACAGTCGACGTTCAAGGGATATGGTTCGTTGACAATGGAGGCCTTGTGTTTGATCTAAGAGTTTGTTAACAGAAGAGGTTTGCTGGCCTTGAACAATGCAGTGTATGGGTAAGTTGCTCTCAGTGAACAGGGCGTGGTCAGAAGAGCCACTGGAAACTGTCGGAAAAGATCAGGAGCTGGGCGCAGTGGAGCTCCGCGTCACCGCCATCGACAGCCCGCCTTACTTCTTCGTCAGACAGCTGGGCAACGGCTCCTACAGCTACGGCGGCCTCTTCTATGACATCTGGGAGATCATCGCGACTGAGCTGGGTGTCCGGTATCAAATCACGCCCCTGTTGGAGGGCGGCTTTGGCAGTTTAAACGCAAACGGCACCTGGACAGGAATGGTGGGTGAGATAGTCTACGGTCGGGCTGACATGGCACTGACTGCGCTGTATTTTAGAGAAGACCGGGCGGCTGTTATCGACTATATCGATGCTATACCAATAGTGCAAGATGAGGACACGTTCTACGTTCCAAGAGGCGGCTCCAGTGGTATGCCGACACTGTCTCTCTCCATATTCAGCTCACTGCTGAAGCCGCTTCATCAGGATGTCTGGTGGCTACTTCTCGTCATGTTGCTGCTGGTGTCAGTCGTCCTTCGTTACACCCTGCGCTTCAGCCACGACAGAGCGGAGACGCGACAGATGGTGAAGGAGATGACCTGGGGGTCGTGTCTGCTCTCCAGCTTCATGATCATGGTGGGCCAGGGCTGGACCCGAACACCTGATTCTCTCGCCGCCCGTATCTTGACAGTCACGACCTGGATGCTGGGAATGCTCATCTATAACAACTACACGGCCAACCTGATGTCCCACCTGGCCGTCACCACCGTGGATCAGCCCATCAGCAGCCTGCAGGAGTTCTTTGAGCAGCCCAACTGGATGTTCGCCATGGAGCCAGGCATGGGGATCTTGAACGACTGGAAAGCAAGCACCAATATCTACGAGCGGGAGCTGTATAAGTGCACGGTCACTGGTGATAAATATATGCCCCTAAATTTCAGTAGCGTCAGTAATCAATTCACACAGCAACAGATCATGATGTACTCCGACAGCAAGAAGCTTTTCTACAATTTTGGATCTGAGGCGTGTGAGCTCGTGCCCTTGCTTGACACTGCACCGGCAAAGACGGACAACTACCTGGTCATAACGAAAGGCCGGCGTAACATAATACAGGCCATCAATGAACTGATGCAGAAGCTGAACGAGGCTGGCATCCTGCTCCGGCTGAAGAACAAGTGGCTTTCATTCAACCGAGACACGTGCAGCTCCTCCAGTGGCTTCAGGGAAATGCCATTTGGCGATGTTCTGTCGGTTCTCATAATTCTGCCGTATGCGATTGCGCTGAGCGCGACTGTCTTCATGCTGGAGTGGGGGCTTACATGTATTTGATCCTGGCAACATCAGCAGTAATTGTTTGTAGCCGAGTTGGTCACATTGGCAGAGTAGCAAGACTTGCTCAGGACTCGCACACAAGTGCGTTATCTGCGCAATACCATTGCATTCTGGGTACATTTAGAAAAGGTATCGGCATTTCCAAGAGCTGTGGATTGTAGTTTATAGCTAGTTAGGCATGCAATGCATACATGCAACATATCACACCATCGTGATTAGAAATGAAAAGAAATGTATCCACTCGCACAAAACTTGATTTCCCTTCACAGCTAAACACAGCCATTTTCGGCTACTATTAATTGTGCTCACTCACCTTTTTGACAGAATACGCACAAGTTTACCAGCGATGCCAGTTAAGCGGAAAGGCTTGAAGACATTTGGGTCCTTCTTTTCGTGTTGGGTAAGAGGTAAGTGTCAAGACAACCGGTTGCTTCTAGTCAAACAAAGCTTCTAGGCACCTAGGTACCGTTTACTGAGCGAGACAAGTTTCCCATCTACCTCTTCCCAAGAAGAGGGAGTGGAAAACTGCCTCTGCTTCTTTCCAGCCGAAGAGCATGAATGATGCTAACGTAAATGTTAGATTCGGGCATGCAGTGTAATCTGTCAAGTGCTCTCTTGTCAGGCAGACTAAACAGAGGCTGCTATTCAGGTGGCCTTCAAAGGTGCTACGAACACGAGTTTCGACCGTCGCTCGACTTTCTGGTCACATAAGGTCTGGACAGCCTTCGATGCAGACGACAGTAGGAGCCAGAGGCGAGGAGATTGTGACACCATACTGCCTGCTCGGGTGAGTGGAATCTGGCACTGTTACAGCACGGGGAAAACTGAGTCTTAAAACTAACTATTCCCTGTACTCCAGCCGAGGGGCGTAGACTCGTAAAAGTCTAGCTGATTACCAGTTCAAGATTGAATAACTTGTTGTCAAGGTATTCTTGTGTTAAGGTATCAGCGTATCCTAGGCAGTCGGCTGCCTATTTCGCACTGTCAGATCTCCATCTGAGCTGCTCCAGCGCGAGAAGACACCACCGTGGGCGCAAACGAGTAACTCGCGTAACGGGACGAAGCGTGTTCGCACAATCGAGTCGCCGGTCGTCTGCAAGCTGCTGGCAGACGATGCGCAGCTAGAAGCAGGGCAGCGCACCACGACACGACCGTGCTCCATGGTCGGGTCATTTTCTGGCTGCCGCGGATGGCTGGGCAGTCGGGTGGGCCAATATTTATTGTCTGGCTCTACGCCACCGCCACGTAGGTATTGCTTGCATTCGCATCGGTGACATTGGCGCTCCAGAAGGGCACGGCAAGGGTGATCCGGCTGAGCCAGACTAACGCGTTCTTCACCGCAGCGATGGAGTCATCGTGTTTCGGGGCTACGCAGGTGCTGACGTGGCTGCCCATGACCAGCAAGTTTTTCAAAGGGGTGGCTGCGCTACGAAGCCTTGCTCGCTGACTTCCAGGAGTCTAGAGAAGAAACCAGGGAGTTCCCTGGCCATGCCGGATACCTTCGGAAGCTGAACCGCCACCTTCTCTTCTTGCTGGCTGGTGTCTTAATGTCGGAGTCATCATGCAGGTTTACTATTTATTCCTGCTGAGTATTGACGGTGCATGTATTACATCGACTGAATTATGTTTTCGGGTAGTACTGAATGTCAACCGTTATGCAGCAATTGACAGCCTTCTGTTTCTGGAAGCTATAATGCTCTAGTTTGTAGGTAAACTAATTGCCAGAGGCTAGGAGGTGCGTTCTGATATAAAGGTTATGGTGCATCATTAATACATCAACTTGCATAAGCTCAAGCGCCTAATAAAATGCCAGGTCAAGCCAGGCGAGCTTTTCCTGAATGACGCGAGGTATGGTGCCGGAACTAGTGGCCTGCATGTTGTACGGCATCATCGCGACTTTTCTACTGATCATCAAAACCATTCAAAGAGGTCAGGACATCAAGCAAATGCCAAGCATGCTTCTTTGACTGTGGGTTTCCGTCATCACCTACATCATCGTGTTCCTGCAGTTCCAGCTGCCAGAGAGACCGAACCTGGCGCTGACGGTCACAAACACGACCATGCCCGACGCGGCACACTGAACTCGTCAGCCTAGTGCAGTCACGTTCTGGAGGATAACCTCGACATCACAGGCTGGCAGCCTTCACCAGCAAACGACCTGCCAGACAACGTTTTCAGAGACTGGCAGTTTTCACTCGCGACGACTTTGTCAACATCAACATCGCAGGACATCTATCTGCACTCGTGACGACCTGCGGTTCAACGTCAACATCACAGGATAGCACTCTTCACCCGCAACGACTCGCGGGACCACCTTGACATTATAGGCTCGCAGTCCTCACCTGCAATGACCTGCGGAACAACCTTTCATAGGCTGGCAGTCTTCAACCGCGGCGACCCGAGGGACAGCTTAGACATCACAGGCTGACGGTTGACACAGCCGCCAGCAGCAGCAGCACTGCTTAAATGTCTGTGTTAACAGCCATGCATATATCCGACTTCACACCTTGCGTGGTAGCTGTAAGGACTCCTTAATATTCTTTGGCTATCAGAAAAGCCGAATTGTTATACATGTACATGTGTGTGTACCTTGTTATATCTAATATGTTCATTATTCATACTGTTCAATCTAGATGAGGATTTCAGTAACATATTAGGGGTGTTGGCACGTTGTCTACGGTGTACCTTTGCATCTTGTGAACAGGGGTCTGCTGTTGCTGACATGACTATTTACATGCTTCAAGCGATCCATGCCAGACGGCATGGAGAAACAATGAAGTCAGCCGTGAGACCATACCCTGATAATTTGTATCGTTTTCACCGTTAGCAAGAATGTATGCCCCAATGATCTAGACGTGTCAGTGCAATATATTTGTAGTACATAGGGCAATATAAATATTGTACACGGTTTGCTCTAAGTTAAGCTAGCATGCCTTAAAAGAAATACTGTAGTGTTAATTGTGATTAAGTATAGGCTTGTGAGTTCCTTTGTTTTGCTCCTGTAGACATACACTCCACGCGGTGAGCCTTTTATGCTTTGCACGCGTTGTGTGGGATTCTATTGTCTAGGCTATGTGTCCTATTTATTGTGAACTGGTCAATTAGTGGAAAGGGGAGGCTTACTTGAGGTGTCGGGAGGGCTTACTTGAGCTGACAGTTTCAGGCGCGGATCCAGGGGGAGGGGGAGGGGGCGCGCGCTCCATCCCCCTGAGCCGGGTCTCGCCTATGGCGCGCCCGGAGGACCCAACTATTTGTATGATTGCACAGCTACATAGCAATGGATTAATGTTGGCTACATAGCTGGGTGTAGTGCAATTTGTGGCATTGCTGAAGAGCACTCTCAATACAATTATTTTGTTTAATTCATGGTGCATTCATAACCAACAGTGAGACGACACGAATTAACATGTTTCTTTAATCAAATAAAATGGGTCTGACATAGGCCGAGCTGAGCGGATTATTATATTTTCCAGCTCCAAACCATAACTCCAGCTCCACACTAAAACTCCAGCTTTTATTTTATGTTTGGCCATCATCATCGATGTTTGGTGGTGATGTTCATAGGGCTGCTCCTATCTAAATCACTATTTAAAGAGCCTCTGCCTGCCCACCCGCCCGCATGGGTCTGCAAAGCTCCGGCCAGGATGGGCTCAACCTCGTTACCCTAACGGTGTAACGAATTGAGCACAGATAACATGATACCTGAATTGGACACTAAATTTCGGCCTCTTATTGCTAAGCAGTAAGCACAGCAGTGAATGACGGTGCTGGACTCGCATTTGCATGAGCCTAGACAGAAAGTGTATCAGCTTAACAGCTCCGTTTAAAATTTTGGCTCTGCAATAAGAGGCCGAAAATTGAGTGTCCAATCCAGGTATCATGCTATCTGTGAATTGAGCTATCCAGCCATATGGCCGTGTTTTTCTTAGGAAAGGAAAGCAGCCACTCATCCGCCACTTCCGGCTCGGTCCGGCATGGAGCGTAACCTGTTCGGTGGTTGAGGGCGGAGCCTATAGTGACACGACCCTGGGCCACGTGGTCACTTGGGCTCAGGTCGCAGTGTCGCACGTGGAGTGGCCACGTGCCGCGAGCGGGGTATTCTGTGACTAGTAGGCTAGGTGTGATAAACAGTAATGAAGCTTATTATAAACCCACTTTTTATTGTAGTCTGAAAAAGGCAATGGGGTCACCATGGGAGACCTATGGATTTCAGACCTCGTGAGATCCCGTTTTTTGTCGATAATTTGTTGAGGAATAGGGTGGGTCGACACTCTAGGATCCATGGGAGACAGCGAAATTATATGGCGCTGATGCATAACATTATGATTGGGAGCAAAAATTCCGCAAACAAATCCATATTTGATACGCGCGATGCAATTTTGCGCGAGCGTTCCCGCCCTCCATTCTTTTAACATTAGCGCGACGCCAGCGCCGCCCTGGCGGCCATTGCGGCAAATATGTCCGTCGCTGTTGTTTATGGCTATGGTATATTTTTGAAAGTAAAACAACCTGTACAATGTCAATATCGTATTCTCGAATGTCGAATGCTTTCACTATGCAGCGATATGAAATTTATCTCTACGAACACGCGCAACGAAACGCAAAGCCTAAGATGTGAGAAGAAGGAATCACCTCCCCATGAATGACTCGTTTGCTTCTGCATATCAGACGGACTAGCACCTTATCTGGACTGAATATCTGAGGATCAGTGGTGATACCCAGCGGCCAGCGCAACAGTCTGCTATCCCAGGTTGAATACACGGATGACTGTCCCTTAATGGTTCATTTAATACCGTTTAAGTTACGGGTGGAGATGGATGCACTTGTTTGCGATAGAGTAAATGGGCCAAAAATGAACTATTCATTAAACGATTTTGGCCAGGACGGGCTAAATAGCCGCCTGGAGAACAATAGGTGGTAAATGCAGTGGTGGGCACAAGTCTTTTAACACAAGCGAACTCGATGAAATGCGTAGCGTGGAACTATTGCGCAGTGGCGTGCGAGAAAAGCTTACAAAGGCGGAAAAGCTTCCGCTAGTAATGGCTTGCTGGCTGGCGAACGCCGGACGCTGACCAGCCTCCGGCCGTCCACAACCAAACCTCGATAAGGGAAATAAAAAATAAAAATAAATAGGGGCTGTAACCCTAATCGACAGGGGGCGCAGCCAACATGGGCGAAAATTGTGCAGAAGTGGCGTCTCTCCATGCACACTTGCTCGACGTGCTTTTAACATTTTGTAGGGCGGCGTCACTGGCCGGAGGGGCGCCGCATGGGCGCCTCGTTGCATGGGCAACGAGGCGCCCACGCTGATTCAGACTCACAGGTGAATCAGCGTGCGTCTGAATCGCACCTGGGCGCTGATTCAGACGCACAGGTGCGGGCTTGGGTGGCCACAGCAATCCAGCAGTGCCGTGAGCAGTCGCAGGAGGACGTCCACGCCAGGGAGCAGATCCACCGCTGTCGAAGATCTTCGAAAGTCCGGCAGCGGCGATCATTCAGTTTTTAAAAAGGGTCGGCCAGCTCGCCCCCCCCCCCTCCATCGACCCCCCGACGCAGGACGCGCCCTGGTCGGGTGCAAAGAAGAAAAAGGCAAATTTGAATTTGCACTACCTGCGCTGAACTTCGCAAGTAGAAATTACCAATCTGGTGGACTGGGACTCCGGATCCGATCAGGGAGCCACCGCTGACAAGCCTTCAGCGATGTAGGCTTGGAAGCCCTCGAGCGCAACCGCTGTAGGTCCTTCGTGCTCTGTTCCACACAGTCGTTGTAAAGAAACAAGCTGTGAGGGTGGTAACGGATATGGTGACCATAGTGGTCGGGGAGTCCACAGCGGCATGGCAGAAGCTGTGGTCGACTCAGCCACCGTAACATGCTTCCAGCCGTCACAAGCAAAAAGCCGTTTATCGAGAGCCTAACTGATTTGTAGAATAGTCAGGGAAATGTCCTACCACCAACAGTAAATTAATGCATGAAGTATTGCGCGGAAAGTCACACTAGAGTTTTACTCTCCCCCCCGTTTTAAAATGAGCGACCGTTAAAACACTTAATTTGGATTGTATTATCACATGATTAACTACCGTGGGCCAGTCCGTAAAGATTCTCCACCCGTCACTCAAACAGAATTAAATGAACCCTCAGAAGACGAACATCCGAGTATTCAACCTGGGATAGCATGCTGTTGCACTGACCGCTGAGCATCACCACTGATCTCTCGACATTCAGGCCAGATTAGGTGTTATTCTGTCTGATGTGCGGATGCAAACGAGTGATTCATAGGGAGGTGATTACCTTCTTCTCACATTTTAGGCTGCGTTTCGTGAGCGTGTTCGTAGATATAATTAATATCAACTGCTTACATGAATGGCCTTGAACATTCGGGAATACGAATATCACATTTGTACAGGGTTGCTTACTTTCAAAAAGATCCCACAGCCAACAAACAACAGTGAGGGACATACGTGGGCTGTTCGATAAGTAGCGTAAAATGTGTTATAACTCAATAACCTAAAGTAGTAGAGAAAAACAATAAACACTACAAGAATATATGAACAATTTGCTACAAAGTGCTTATTTGCGTTTTTCCTAATATAATTTGGTTTTCAACCACGGGCATCATGGAGACATTGATAAAGCAGCGTTCCGTTATCGAATTTGCTGTCCTGGCCGGCGAAAATTAACCAACCAAAATTTACGCGAAACTCCGCGAAGTTGATAATGAGGACACAATGGCTTAAAACAAATGTTTGGCAGTGGATTCAGCGGTTCAAAAAAGGAAACAATAGCATACGACAAGCCTCGATCTGGAAGACCAGTGACCGTCGCCACACCTCAAACGACCCAAGAAGGAAGGTGGAAGACGGCGATGCTGTGGCGATTCCTCACCCGCCGTACAACCCTGATCTGATACCGTCAGTCTTCCACCTGTGTGGTCCACTGAAGAACTTCCTTCACGGTCAGTGCTTTGCAACTGATGAGGAATTGAAGATGACAAGATACGGTGCAGGATCACCGGCAAGGAATTATTCCCGGCGGGATTTCGGCGTTGGGTGGAGCGATGGGAGAAGTGCGTGATGGTAAACGGTGACTGGGTGGAGAAACAAGTTGTGGAGGCCTAGGAAGCTGTATGAAGAAATATGATCACAAACGAGAAAAGCCATTTTGTAGAGGAGATTTCAGATATCAATTTGTTTTTTTTACCCATGTCGCTCAACCAAAATTTGACTGAAATATAGATGATTTTACGTTACTTATTGAACAGCCCTCGTAGCTCCGCAATGGCCGCCAGGGCGGCGCTGGCATCGCGCTAGTGTTAACGAATGGAGGGCGGAAACGCTCGCACAAATTACCTCGCGCGTACCAAATATGGATTTATTTGGCGAAAGTTTTTGGTCTCAATCAATAATGTTAGTGAATCGAGCGCCATAAATAATTTCGCTTGTCTCCCCTTGCTTTGCAAAAAAAAAAGTTCTCAATCGACCAGTCATAATGAGGAATGGCCGAATCCAATAGAATTTTCGCAATCAGGTCTAATTCAGCCCAGGCGCCAATTTTTGTCTGTATAGGTCCTGTTAACAAAAAATCAAACTTATGGTAACTTGTGTTTTTGACGACGTAACGGTTCAGATCTGCTCGGTAAACCAATTCCCAGTGACCCCACAGTGAGGCTACCGTGATGTAAAATGGTGAGTTGTGACCCTCAACAGGCACGTGACTACCGACGATGATGACGATAGACAGTTCACATCGCATTTGAGTCAACCTATCACGATAGCCTCTGCTGTGAGAATGGGCTACCGAGCAGATCGCAACATTACGAGTCAATGGCGAGTACCATAAGTTTTTGATTTTTTGTTGACAGACTATATGGACAGAAATCGGCGACTGGGCTGAAATAGACAGTGCGAAAATCTAATTAGGATTCGGCCATTTCTTACCAAGTTTTCGCCCAAAACGGGGTCTCACGGGGTCTGAAATCCATGGTATAGTAGTCAACGGAAAAGTGGGTCAAGTTACCTCTCGAAGTATGTTGATGAATGTGCCAATGGGTTAACCCTCGCCCGGGTAATGGGATGCCACTCCTCCCTCATTTTTTTGTTTCTCCAAAAATTTATCACGTCGATAGTTATCAACCGATCGCAATGAAACTTTCAGTACCTTTTTTGAACAATTTGACACACACTCTAAAAAAATATATGTGAGAAAACTGATTATGAACAATACTAAAACCAAATTTAAAAACAATATCTTTATTTTTGACTGGGTGATGGCTCCCTAACTGAAAAAAAATATGACGTTTTTTTAATCACTGTCTCACTTTTATGGTCAGACACGAACAAACAAAGACTGTTTAATTTTTTGACACAAAATTGGTAAAAAATGTGCCTTTTTGTTCGCATTTATCAAATTCGAATTTTAAGGTTTTCTTATCGCTATTCTGGACATGATCGAGTTGAGATTGCTAATACTAATCGCCCATAGCAATTATCATCTATGGTGACGATTCCCGTGACCTAAGAGGTTATTAACTAACCTAAATGAAAAAAATGGTCAGATAGCTAATTCAATGACCAACAACTTGACGGTAATCATTTTTCATAACTTTAATAATGATGACGGACAGAGCAAAACCGCTATTTTGGAATCAATCTGCGGATCAAGAACCCAAATTCGACTACAGTGTAGTCGAATTTGGGTTCTTCACTTGACCTTGAAGGTCACCCGATGTTCTGAAACATTAAAATTGCATGCTGTTTGATTCCGTTCATGACAGGCAACATGCTGGTTTTCATCGCATTGCTTTATGTTGTTTGGTTTGGAAGTAACAGCGGGGGTGGCTGTCAGTTCCCCCGTACGGCGAAGGTGAGAAACGGCGAGGGTTAAATCTGGTGTCAATGAATTTTTATTATCACAAGCAGCACGCTCGTTTTTGAATCGAAGCTCTAGCTAAAAAAGGGTCGAAACGCCAGGGGGTCGTACCTTCTGCCTTACCCGGACCCGCAGTGATCTTGCCCTACCTGGACGAGGGTTAACGGGTTTACGGGTAGGGTGTCTCTAAAAATATCAAATATTGAATTGAGCCATTGCAACTTGAGAGGGGATGGGTCTGCAATTCTGCATATATTCGACCGAATTCACAAGAGGTTTGATTTTTCATCTAGTGATTTGACGAGGCGGCGCATCATACTGTGAATCGCATATATATTATATTATATTGACTTGAGCTGGCACCACATATATTACCACAGCACCGCTATGTGGCATTAAACAAATATTTCACTGGATGTGAATATAATGCAACAACATCATCCGATGTTAACCAGCACTTGCAGATTTAGCACAACTTCAGACTCACCTTGGCGGTGCCCTTCACGCTGCTCCTGAAGTCCTCCACAATCTGAAAGAGAGCAGCTCCTGCTCCTCGGACTAGACGTGGTTGATACAGTCGCTGGCCAAGTGGATCTCTCGCTCAGTCAGATCGTTCACTACGGGCAGGGGCTGGGTGAGACTCCTCCAGCACTTGTGGCTCTGGGGAAAGGAAACGGAGGTGGTGGGGGCCAGCAATCAGCCCTTGGGGGCCGTTCACGTTCAGCTGAGAAGTTGACATGAGCCAGGAGTCGGAGGTGATCAGGGAGGCCATCTCCCGCCGGGCCACAGTGGGACTGTACGGTAGCACAGGAAAGGCCGGCTTGCCGGTCCTGATATCCCTCCTCTCCACTATGTGCAGCTGCATGGCCATCTGCTCCTTGGTGTCGTCTTCCAGCCCCTTATCAGTCAGGGAAAGCATAATCAGCTGTGGGGTGATGCACCACAGGTGCATATAGCAATACTACAGGACTCTAGAGGCAAGCCTTGGGTTCACTAGTCTGTTCTTGTTAACGACAGACATAAACTCCAGGTGCTTCCTAAAAGCAGACTTAGGTGATAGGGTGGTGAACCAGTACTTGGCATCCATGAGCATTGAACAGCACTAACTCCACTCGACCAAGAGAGTCGTGGAGTTCGTGCTGCTCATACATGCCAATTTCTGGTTCGAAACTCCATCGCCTCGACTGCTGCTAGGAAGGACCTGGAGTTTATGTCTGTCGTCAACAGGTAGGTACAGGCTGGTGAACCCAATGTCCTCAAGTGTTGCTCCACAACTCCACAATCCTCAAGTATTGCTATAGGCACCTATGGTGCATCAACCCGCAGCTGGTAGTGCTCTCCCTGACTGTCAGGGGGCTAGAAAACGACGCCAAAGAGTATATTGCAATGCAGCTGCACATAGTGGAGAGGAAGGATATCAGGACCGGCAAGCCAGCCTCTCCTGTGCTTCCCTACGGCCCCACTGTTGCCCGGCGGGAGATGGCCTCCCTGATCACCTCCGACTCCTGGCTCATGTTCAACATTCTGCAGCTGAACGTGTCATATCCGGACTCAGGGCGCTGTGACTTACTGTCATCGAGTATGCTCGGGAGTGTAGCAATCCCGCAGCATGCGATGGTATCACCTGCCTATGTGTATGTACAAACTGCTGATCGTGCACGCCGCACGCACGCACTTCACCCGACTTGGGACCAGGCAAACGCGCTGTTTGAGACACGCCACCCGGTCTGAGCCGGATGAGCGAAGAGCCGCTCTCTTTATCGAGATTGTGGGAGGATTCAGGAAGCAGCGTGGAAGGGCACCCGCCAAGGTAGCCTGAAGTTGTGCTAAATCTGCAAGTGCAAGCTGTGCTAGATGCTAGATTAACATCAGATTGATGTTATTGCAATATATTTACATGCAGTGAATTATCTGTTTACTGCTGCATAGCAGCGCTGTGGTAAGTATATGCGATTCACAATATGTTTCGACGCCTTGCCAAATCACGATATAAAATCTAACTTCTTCGGAATTCAGTCGCATATATGCTAGCGGTGTCAATCGGTAACCAAAATTTTTGTTACCGAAAAAAATGTGACGCGATTCGGCAAATCGGTCGGTCAGGCTTATAATTTTGGACATTTTTTTCGGTCCAGCTCAAATCTGTTTAAATAAGTAATTGTTTAAAAATCGTCAAATCTTGGACATTTTTGGGCCTCAACCAAATCGGTCAATATTTGGACAACCAAAATGCCTCCTGGTTTGTATTGGATTTGGTTTTGGTCAGAAATTTTGGGAAAATGAATCACTAATTATATGCTGACCCAAGCTCCTAAGGTTGCAATGATCAATTCAATATTTGATATTTTTAGAGACACTAACGGGTTAAACATCCACCAGGGAAAGCCACCCATTTTTAGATCCGAACGACAGCAAACACATGCAAATAACCCTAATTCGCTATTGGATAACAAATCATGCCCAACAAATTATTGACAATTATGTAATGTAATACGCAACCTAAGTGTGACGTCAAAAAAGTAGCATGGCATACTCAGCTGACGACGTAGTGTTAAAGGCCATAGGTCGTAAGTCTGTTCCTCAATTCATCGGAAACGGCTTAGTTCTTAGTCATTGAGATACATCACGTTATAGAAGGACATTTGCTCTAATTTTTTGCAATAATTAAAAAGATAGATTTTATTCCAAGTAATGAAGCGAAAGTTAAACTAAGAAAGAACACATTTACGTTTTTGGCGCAACTTGTGACAAAATATTTCCTCACATAGCGTTTAAAATTTCCAGCCGTTTACTGCGTCTTTAAATGACGGTCATATCATGTATCAATGTTGATTTGTTCATCTTCAGTTGTTTTTTCATGCAATTTAACTCTTAAATATAGTTCAAATAAATTACAAAAAAGGCAATATAATTTCTTCTTTGTTTTCCAAGGAAAAATGCTGAACAATTATGACGTATGAGTATCACTCTAACACGAAATTAACGAGAAGCGGTTAGCTTAAAACTTGCTTTAAATCTCTTATATAAATGTTTAAAAAATAGATTGATCCGATTTCGTGGGCCTCTCAAAGCCTAAGCTGAACTTTTCATTCAAGGAGACAAACGACTTAACTTTTTTGTGTCTATGACTTTAACATACGCAGTCCAGCTGAGTATGCCACGCCTGTCAGCTAAATTAATATCAAATGACGTCCCGACTTAGGTTGCGTATTGATTCGTGCAATGTTCAATGCCTTTTCATCCTCGACGCCAAACATAACAACATGATGGCTTATAGGCACACGCATCATGAATAGCAACATCAATTATGTTCTTTTGAATAGCTTCGGACAGGTGTATTACAAACCTTTTGAATAGCTTCGGACAGGATCATCAAAAACCTTTTCAATAGCTTGGGAAAACTCCATTGAAAGCAAGACAAAGGTGGTGGAAGTGGGTACAAGGCCATGGCCATTGCTGGTCAGGCAAGTGGCTTCTGGGAATGCCAGTGCACTTCTGTTTACCGAAGAGGAAGGTTGGGTGGCAGAGGGGACTCTGCTTACCACAGTCGACGTTCAGAGGACTTAGTTCGGTGTTCGATCCTTGTGTTTGATCCAACGGTCTGTAAGCAGAATAGATTTGCTGGCCTTGAACAATGCAGCGTATGGGTAGTTTGCTCTCAGTGGGCGGAGCGTGGTCAAAGGAGACGCTGGAAACTGTCGGCGAACAGGAGCTGGACGCAGAAGAGCTCCGCGTCACCGCCATCGACAGCCCGCCTTACTTCTTCGTCAGACAGCTGGGCAACGGCTCCTACAGCTACGGCGGCCTCTTCTACGACATCTGGGAGATCATCACGGCTGAGTTGGGTCTCGCGTATCGGATCACGCCCTTGTTGGAAGGCGGCTATGGTAGTTTAAACGCAAACGGCAACTGGACAGGAATGGTGGGTGAGATGGTCTACGGTCGGGCTGACATGGCGCTGAATGCGCTGTCTGTTAGAGAAGATCGGCTGGCTGTTATTGACTATATCAATGCTGTACCAATGTCGCTAGGTGAGAACACGTTCTACGTTCCCAGAGGCGGCTCCAGCAGTACGCCTGCAATGTCGCTCTCCATGTTCAGCTCCTGCTGAAGCCGCTCATCCAGGAGTCTGGTGGCTGCTTTCTCGTCTCGCGCTGATGGTGTCAGTCGTCCTCGTGTCACCGTGCGCTTCAGCCACGCCAGGGCGAGACGCGACAGACGGTGGAGGAGATGACCTGGGGCTCGTGTCTGCTCTCCAGCTTCATGGCCGTGGTGAGCCAGGGCTGGGCTAGAACACCTGATTCTCTAGCCGCCCGCATCACGACACTCGCTGGCTGGATACTGGGAATGCTTATCTACCACAACTATACGGCAAACCTGATCGCTAACCTCACCGTCACCACCGTGGACCGGCCCATCAGCAGCCTACAGGAGTTTTTCGAGCAGCCCGACTGGATTTTCTCCATCCAGCCAGGCATGGGGATTTTGAACGACTGGAAAGCGAGCACCAACATCTACAAGCAGGAGCTGTATAGGCGCACGGTAACTGGGGATAAGTATATGTCTCTAATTTTAAATAGCACCACTCATGATATCACGCAGCAACAGATCATGACGTACTCTGACAGCACGAAGCTTTTCTTCAATTTTGGATCTGACGTATGTGAGCTCGTGCCCTTGCTTGACACTTCACCGACGAAGACGGATAACTTTCTTGTCATCTCGAAAGGCCGGCGTAAAATAAAGCAAGCCATCAATGAACTGATGCAGAAGCTGAACGAGGCGGGCATCCTGCTCCGGCTGAAGAAAAAATGGCTTTCATTCAACCGAGACACGTGCAGCTCCTCCAGCAGTGGCTTCAGAGAAATGTCATTGGGCGATGTTCTGCCAGTCTTCATCATTATGCCGTATGCGCTGGCGTTGATTGCGACAGTGTTCCTGCTGGAGTGGGTGCCCATATGGATCCGATCCTGGCAACATCAGCAGTCATTGTTTGGAGCCAAGTCAGTCACATTGGTTAAGTAGCAAGGCTTTTTCAGCACTCAAACACAAGTACCTACCTGCGTTGACTGTGCAACACGACCAGGGATGGAGCTTTTCAGAAAACGTTGGTGGGGTAAAATGACATATAGCCTGGTTTTGTTCAATGGTTCAGGTAAAAAAATGGTAATTTGAACTCAAGGAAACCTTCAAATCTGTAAAAAGTTGGATGTGAAGAATACAAAGTTGGTGGGCACTTTTTGAATAGAGGACTCCTCTCGTGAACACGACGGTACTCTGGCTAAGGGTAGAATAGGTATCGGCAATGTCAGTTTGTGGATCAGTGGCGTCGCTTCACGGCTTCACAACTTGTACGGATGCACCATGACATTGTGATACAACTTTTCGATTGGAGGGAGGTAAGACGTTATCGTTTGCAGGGATGTCAATACGGTGTTTGAAAGAGCCAGTCACTGTCATACAGTGATTTGGAGCGCTAAGATACCAGTTTTGAAGTTCATTTTGAAAAAAAATCACTTTCTGTATACTCTGGCTGTATGAACTCTCCTGTTGAATACATGACATGTTTTGTCCTGGCATTCAACGTTGTGTCAAATAATAAATCACGCTGTGTCGAGAAGCTTCATATGTGAGCATGTGATAAATCAGCGCTGCTGGACCAGCAAGCAAACCCTTCGCCGCTGACAATATTATCCTAGTTTTGTAAGCAATGATGAGTTGTAGGTATTTATTATTGATATATTACTGTATTTATTATATTTGTACTTACGCATTTTATTTTTAAACAAAATCCTGTTAACCGAGTTCCTAGCTGTTTACAGCTCACTTTTATTATTCTTTCTAAGCACACAAGAGTGTAACAGCACATATCCCTGCGACTGGCGTACGGGAGCCTCTCCATCTGTTCCGAGGAAAATGGGGGCCGGGACGAGTTTTTCAGAGCCCTATCGAGGGATTTGAACTCCGGTCCCTGGCACAGAAAACAAACGACCTACCACTGTGCCAGATTGCTAACCCACCAGAGGTCATCGAAGGTAAAATTATACAAGCTTTTGACTTCGCTCCAGAAACACTCCCAAATATCTCTGGAATTAAGATAGCTTGGAACAAACGGATAATCGCAATTGAAAGCCTTGGAATACAGGAAAACATGATATCGCTTAATATGTCCTCAAATTGTTCATAGGTATGATCAAAAGTTAGAATTTAGGGTTACTTAAAGGTCATGTTGGCATGTTTCCCCCAAACGTTGTTCGTCCATGAACTGTTTACCTAATAATGATAGGGCAATAATTATTGATGCCATCGTATTTGCATCGTCAAGTCAAATACGACAAATACGACAATGCGAATCCATACGCATGGTGATTGGTGACCGGACCGGATAAAGTTCAATTGATAACCCAGGGTGGTCATACTGCATATGGGAAGACGCATCTCGACGAGATAAACACTGTGGCATCAGTTGCACGTGTCTCTAACTATAGCATGTCTAGCTATGTCTCTAGCTCTTCCGTTTGCTTCCTTGCATTTCCGAAAGTTTCAGGAGGCAACATGGCCACATTCAAACACTCCCCCTTTCCCCAAACAAGGCGCGGGCTAGTTCAAAAATACACTGTTCTTGTATCGTATAAAAACATCAGCGTTGTTAGCGCCAGAAAGAAGTAAAATACAATGGTACCTACGGTATAGTAAAGTTAAAGGCCTGTCCATTTATGCTTACTGGACTTAGTGACTAACACGATAGTATTTTGTTTCTTCTCTCTCGCTTATTTCACAATATCTCGTGAACTACCGCTTAATATTGTCCAGTCAGGGCTGGGAAAAAGTTGCCGTTCTGCCGTTCTAAGCGGTGACAAATCTATAGATATAAGTGGAGCTTCTCGGGTGACAAATCTTAGTCCAGGCAAGTAGGTACTACACCTTTGCAAATGATCACCTCTGTCATAATATTAATAACTCACATCTAGATATCATTAATCCTGCAGCTCTAAGAATATTCCTTCAGTTATAAAATGAATCTTTTCAACTCTTAAAAGTGAGCCAAGCAGGATAACCAAGCCCATACTGGTACAACTGTACAACGTGTTCGCGGAATGTTCACGGAACAAAACATGCGCAATATCAGCCATAATTAGCAAGTGTTCACAGCCTGCCGTCACGTGACCTCAACTCTTAGTTCAATGACACTGGTGACACTGGTGACAGTGCCGGCGTGTCGCCACTAGTCGCCACTAAGATGAGCACCTTTACGACATTTCAAACAGAGGCCATCTAGTGTGGCGAGGTAGATAAAATCAGGAGGTATCACCGCCATACAGTAGCCGCAATTGGTCGGGCCTTTTTTCTGTTAAATCCTTGCTTTGCTTCTGACGTCAAATTGACGTCAAAGTCTTTGACATAATGACATAATGACATAATTGAAGTGCGCAACAAAGAGCCACAGGGGCCCATCCTTGGTTGCGCAA
>VOPJ01000142.1:0-66663 GCA_014673585.1 Semibalanus balanoides
GCTTCGGGTCTGAACATTGCGACGGTATCGACGGTTTTTTGCCCTCCTACTCCGACCCCGGGAGCTCCCAGCGGTGCCTCCTCCCGCTCCCCCGCCGCCGGCACTAGCGACGGGGGGCGCCGAATTATTCATTCAGCGCAGGCCGCGACCGCTGCGGGTGGCCTCCAGACGGCCTGTCCCTGCGCGGCCCCGGCCCGCTGAAGTGTACGCCAGGTGGGCGCGAAGTGTAGCAGTAGAGGGTGGAGTTGAGTAGAAGTTGAGGTAGAGTTGAGGTAGAGTTGAGTAGAGATTGAGTAGAGACGACGATGTGGNGAGTAGAGGTGGAGTTGAGGTAGAGTTGAGGTAGAGTTGAGGTAGAGTTGAGGTAGAGTTGAGGTAGAGATGATCTGTTGAGGTAGAGATGATCTGTTGAGTTGAGGAATAGCTCATCTGTGTCCTCCCCCTGGCGGAGAACCGCCAGAACTAGGTGGAGAACCACCAGTGACCAGAACTAACATTCCGGGAAACCATCAAAACCGACCTGTCACACATGACGTGCTCGCTGGTGAAGAACCACCATAATCAACCCGTCCCAATGTTCCTCTCGTGTTGCCGGGGGAAAACTAACTCCCGCACCTGTGCTCCTCGTTTGACAGTGAGACGCCATCCGTCCCGTGTCCGGAGAACCAGACCTCGCTCGTGTTCCACATCGAGTCGGCGCCGTGTCTGCAAGCCTCGTGCGGTGCCAACGGCGCCTGCTATCAGTACTTCTCCGGCGGCTTCGTCTTCTCCACCTGTGTCTGCTGGGCCGGTAAGCATGGTAAGACCGCTCCGATTTTATCATCACCCCGCCTGCGATCTCCCACCCGCCGCCGACGCACGCCAGCGCCTCCCCAGCGCCTCGCCAGCGCGGCTTCTCAGTCGGCTGCTAGACGGCCAGCTAGAGAGCCAGCCTGTAGTGCCGCCTGAGGGACGTCACTAACCCGCTCTGCAACTGCACCAAGGGAAGGTAACATGCTGTAATTAGCTGGGTTGGTGTGCAGGTTTGGTGGAATTCTTAGCCTGCTCCTCTGCCCTGGGTGTTGGATTTATACTTAATGGCGTATACCGGCCTCTTCATCTGCGGTGTCTGATGATGATTGAGGCAGGGGCTTAAGAGAGCCGCAACAAGGGAATCTTGCATACTATCGCTATCTTTCATCAGCTGTCATTGCTGAATGCTGATGCCGCAGTGTCTTTTTTATGCTATCGTTTCTTTCTTCGTTTCTTTCTTTCATGCTAGCATGTTTTCCCCAGGTGAAGAAACAATAGATATTGTTTCTTCACCTTGGGAAAACAGCTGGAAAGGAATGGTCAATTAGATGCCTCGTTAGCGAGTTAGGAATCATAACATTGGACTAACTAAGCTACCCGCCTGTGGTGACTGGAAATATAACCTCTAGTTTGCTACCCTTAACCCTTCTGCCGCGGTGGAGGTGTTCTTTTCTGCCAGTTCCTCTGCTTTACTTTGGGCCTGCACAGGCAGATGCTTTATATGGGCTTCGTACACTTTGATGGGTTGGATGTTTGTATATTGAATGTCGGACGGATGGTGAGCTATGTGTTCTAGACTATTATGAATTTGCTTTGTTGGCTAAAATCATCAAATACACTGACATGCAAAGTGTATCAGGGACAGGCGTTAATAGTGCAAGTGATAAATTACTAATGGGTTGGTACGTACCTTTTTACCGCAAACAGGGAGCGGAACTTAGTATGATTGGCATAGCCGCTCAACATTGCAGGCTACAGTACTACGTTGCGTATTCGGCCGATGCTGTCTGCCTCAAATTCAGATTAAATTGCTGAATTGTTTATGTCCGCCTGAACAGCTGCAGTTTTTTGTGTTTCTCCGTCTGCCTCTATGTCTGCTTCTCTCTCTCTCTATCTCTCCCTGCTCTCTAGCCATCCTCGTACGGTATGTGTAAAACATCTCTGAATATGTGTGACGTGTGTATACCTCTGTGTCAGGATATGGCGGCTGGGGCTGTACCGACTCGTCGCGCGCCACGCCCGACTTCCAGCTGCTGCTGGCCACGCTCCTGCTGACCATCAGTAACGTGCTGTTCGCCCCGGCCGTCCTGCTCGCTCTCAGGCGGCGATACTACACAGAGGCGTTCGTCTACGCCTTCGCCATGTTCTTCTCCACGGTGAGTCGTTCTCCACGCCCCATAACGTGAAATTTTCGCTAAATCAGCGATTATTTTCGTAAGTTGTTTTCTTGTGGCAATACTGCTGTTTGTTTATGTCAAGCTTTAAGTTGTATCGCATTAGTCTGCTTTTGTGTAGGCACCACATGCCCACAGCGGTTGTAGCGCCCCTAAGCTCCAATCGTCGTCGTCGTCCACGATATGCTGTCAACTGCAGCCGCGTGTATCTGTCGTCTGACTGACTCTCTCCTCTATCGCCCGGCAGTTCTACCACGCGTGTGACGAGCAGAAGTACGTGTTCTGCCTGATGCGCCTGAGCGTGATGCAGTTCTGCGACTTCTACGCGGGCATCTTCGCCTTCTGGGTGACGTTGGTTTGCATGGCTGACCTGGCGCCCACCTGGAGCTCGCTGATGAACGTCGCAGGAGCCATGCTGGTGGCGCTCGGCGCCGAGTACGACCGCACCGGCCTCTGGGTGTTCGTCGTGCCCGTCGCCACGGCCTTCGGCTGCATGGTGGCCTCCTGGGTAAGATAGCCGCGCGGAGGAGGTGGGGTGAAGAGGGGTGTGTGGGTGGCATGTGGAGTCGGGGATCTGGCGGATGCTGGTGTGTAGGTGTTTTCTGGATGTGACGTTCCGTCCTATAGGTATATGATGATTTGCCATGGGCGCTAGAGACGCTATGATTTGCCAAGTTGTACATTTCCACAATAAGTGCCTTGCTTTTGATAGTTTCATATCTCACGCGATGTATGTCTTTGAACCGACCATTACACTACCACTCGTAGTCGTGTTAGCGCTCTCGCCCCAGGATCTACCGCACCGTCTCGACTAGCACCTGACGCTGTGTCCCGCCCGTCCCTGTCTCATCTCCAGGTGTACCACTGTCGACAACAGCGCGCGCTGTTCCCTCCTCTACGCTACCTGCTGCTTGGTCTCCTGCCCGGCGCCACCGTGGCCGGCGTCGGCCTCATCTGCTACGCGCTGCTCGAGACCGAGGAGAACTACAAGTACACCCACTCGGCCTGGCACTGCTGCATCGCCGTCTCCATCCTGTTCCTGCTGCCGCCGCGTCGCGAGGACGCCGGTTCGTACGCGCTAGGCGCGGCCGGCGGCAGCAGCGGAGGCAGCGGATCGTCCACCGGGAAGCTGCTGCGTGTCTCGGGCAGCGGCAGTCAGCAGACGGTTAACACCAGCTCCGACAGCGAGCGCGGCGTGGCAGATGGACACCACTAGGGAGCGCGGCGTGGCAGATGGACACCACTAGAGGGCTCTGCCGTCCACTCTGGTGCCGTCTCTGGCCGGCCAGGGAGCGCGGCGTGGCAGACGGACACCACTAGAGGGCTCTGCCGTCCACTCTGGTGCCGTCTCTGGCCGGCCAGGTAGAGGTCCTCTGCGGCCAGACAGATAGTCTCCGAGTCTCGACAGAGGGGCCATTTGAGGCCTGGCCGGGTGTTCCCGACACCGATAGGCGGGTCCTCTGCAGCTCTACAGACGGTTGTCGCGGGCCCGATAGACAGGTTGTCTGACTGCCTGTGCGGTTTGTGTGTCTGTCGGCCCTGCAAGCCATGCAGCCACGCCGTCAGAACGTCCGAAAGGCAAAACTACCTTCTCTCTAGCTTACTTAGCCCGCCCTCCAACCTGGCGGTTTGATACCGTTAGTATTGATAGCTATTCCATCCGCCATTGATGTAGATCTCAACGAAGAGCGTCGGTTGGCGCCGGCTGCTCGGGACATAGGTGTGCCATATTCCGTCAGGCTCTGTAGCGTCAAAAGACAGCAGTGGTGTGGTCAGTGAGTCGTTCCCGGGCGGCTCCCCGGAGTCGCTGAGTCATGTCGGGACGACTCGAGCCGAGTCAAGATGAGCCGAGTCATCAGTCAAGTCGGGTCGATACGGACCGAGCTAGGCTGGGCGAACACTTGTTGTTGTTGCCTCCGTCCGTGTTCAGACGGTGGTAGCCTCGCGGCTCTGGCCGTGTCTGGTGGTGGCCGCCAGCACACTGGCGAGCAGTTAGGCCCGGTAGCCGACGCGACAGACGGCTCGGTTCTGCAGTCAGTATTAACCCCGGCACCATTGCTGCCCTGCCGCGGTCCCTAGGTGGTTAGTCTAATGTAGTCTCCGATTGACATGTTCAGTAGGTGTTAGATGTGGCTGGTATGGTCCAGCCAGCTGTGTAACCAGTCAAGGCGGGGTTCGTAGTCCATTGAGACGAATTGCCGCATAGCCAGTCAAGGCGGGGTTAGTTCATTGAAACGAACTGCCGCATAGCCGGTCAAGGCGGGGTTAGTCCATTGGAACGAACTGCCGCATAGCCGGTCAAGGCGGGGTTAGTCCATTGGAACGAACTACCGCATAGCAGGTCAAGGCGGGGTTAGTTCATTGAAACGAACTGCCGCATAGCCGGTCAAGGCGGGGTTAGTTCATTGAAACGAACTGCCGCATAGCCGGTCAAGGCGGGGTTAGTTCATTGGAACGAGCTGCCGTACAGCTAGTGGGCAGAAGAGAGCTGGTAAGATGAAGGTGGCTTCAGGTCAATTTCTCGAGCAAGGTGATCTTAGAACCAAGCTAGTTGGAACGTCGGTTGTGCTTCGGGTGATGAGTTTGCTAGTGTGATTGTTTTGGGATGTGATTTTTATATTTTCCGTTAGCAGACTAACTTATTGCTAATAATTCTTGGAGTGTTATCTCCTGTATTTTGTGGCATATTTATATTCATGCTTTTATTTTCCTCGACATATTTATTTATATCGATACATGTATTGAGCATCTTAGCTTAACCTGTTACGAGTAACTTTGTATCATGCTATCGGTTGTTCGCCATTCAGTCCCTTCTGAGAAGTATTGTGTCGTACTTTGTGCTTTTCTTCGTTCTTATTTAATTTTATGTGACACATGGCTAAGTCGATTTCCCCCTGTTTATTTCTTTGTTCACGAAATCACGTATCTATCGCGTGCTTCTGATAGAGGCATGGTCTTTTGCGTCTATCTATATTAATGCTTTAACATTTGTTGAATAGGCGATATCCTCATTTACTGGGGCAAGTGTGCTTTTTTGCCTTTGACATATATGATTACCGAGTCGACCTATTGACCAGAAAGTAGGGATTCGCTCGCTTCTCTCTAATCGCTGTTTTACTATTTTATGACGTTATGACTATGTGACTGTTTCCTCACCGTTTATTGTCCGTCTTGGCGTTATTTTAGCACGGTCCGCCTGCCGTCAATGATGTCTGTGAGTGGGTTTCCGCCCAACTAGCCGTCACGCTTGCTTCAGGTGTTCTCGGCGGTATTTGATTCGCAATGCAGTGGGTGTCAGTGGTGTCAGTGGGTCGGAGCGTCTGCACTGTGCGGGTAGGAAGGATGAGTGATATATCTGTACTGTGGCTGAGTCTGATAGGGTCGGTATGTTGTATATGGTGTCCGGGTGGCCGCTGCTGCTGTGAGCGGGCAGGCACAGCGTGCCGCGTACGCCGCTTTCTCGTCGTTGCAGCGCACAGGCCGCTCCTCGCCGCGCGTCGTCCTGCCGTTGAGTAGACTGCATGTCTCTGTGCTCGTGTCCGCTTCTGCCTGCAGTGGTGTCGCACAAGGCAACAGGTGCAGCTGGCTCGTCGGTCCCCCCCCCCGGGTTGCCGGGCAGCAAGGGGGACGCCCGAGCTGCGGCTGCTGCAGCTCGGGTGACGAGCTGCCGCCTCGCGTGTTACTCGGTACAGAGACGACGCGGTCTGTGACCTGTGTCTGTCCGGAGGGACGGCGCGCCGTCACGACAGCAGCGCTCCCTCCACTGTCTGACCTCCGGACACGCCGGGCACTCCGGGCCGGACGCTGGGGGTGATTCCGGCGGGGCCTGTTACGCTCATGAGCGTCACCAGTCGGCCCGATGACTGAGCCGGCCTGTAACCCGCGACTGGACACCGGTCGATGAGTACTGTAGTTAGGAACTGGAATACAACGTCTGCCAACGGACCATTGGAGTAACGGCGCCATCGTGAGCATCGTGACGGCATGATGCCAGACAAATTGTCGTGATGTTATCGTTCTTTCCAGCAGGGTAACGACTTGGTTGTGCGGTGGTTTGTGCTATTTTGGCGGTGAACGTGACTTGTGTGCTGATGTGTCGTGGTTTGGTTTGTGCAGGGGATTCCTGTGGTAGCTGAGGGTGGAGCGTGGTGGTAATGTTCACCACAGCGGTACAGTTCGTCCATTTTAGCTCTCGTGTATTTTGTGTTGAGTTATGGTCTTGCCTGTAACCGAATTGCGATAGCTGTTTGCCATGTGTTGCGTACGATCAATTTTACGGTGTTTAGTTATCAATAGGAAGACAGAAAGTGAGATGAGCATTTGACCGGTCTTTCTGTCCAGTGTGTCAACGCCAGGGAACATAGACTAGACAGGTCTGTCCAATCGCGGACATGGGTCGCAGCTTCTGAGCATTCACTGTGTTGATGTGATTCAGTGTTTTGTTGTGAATCCGTTACCACGCTTACAATGAACGATGGTCTGATTGCCTCGAGTTGTGTCGTTTGCTGGTGTGCTCGCCACACCGGAGCGGTCCTGCCATTGATATATATATACTCTGGTCCTGCCTGTCACAGGCAGCAGTCATCGACCGCAGTCTGCAGACCACATCGAGCTTCTGCCGCTGTATTCTGGGCCAGCTTCATAAACAAAAACGACGAGCCTAAAGCCTGTGGATGTACCGCACGAAAACCTGTATATTGCATAACCAAAAGCACATGATTGCCGTTAAAAACTGCCGTATGTTTCACGGCATTAATTCGCAGGTTGGTAATTTCGTCGATTCTGTTGCATGAAGCTGCCGTGGTTGCAGCCATAGTGTGGTCATAGTCGTTCATCTCGCGGTGGGCAGCGGCGCGCCGCGTCCGCCCGATGTATAATATGAAGCGCCGCGGTCGGCAGAATATACCTACTCCTCTGCGCAACAGGCTGTGTCTCGCCGCGATGACAATTTGACGGACGTCTGGCCGTCACAGAGGGGTAAACGCACGGCCAGCAGCTGGTGCTAGTGAGGACTTACGACGGTGCGACCAGGGGCGACGATGCGACCGTGGGTTTGGGGGCTAAATCCAGTGGCGTATTTCCAAAAAAGTTGTTCACGAAAAGTTGTTGACCGGGAGAGGGGGCATAGAAGGTAGTTCGTTGTCAACCCGTCAGTAACTGTACGCCCGGCTTTTTTGGAGGAGGGGTCATATCATGGTTTCAGGACCCCCTGGATGCGACTGCTGTAATTTACCATCTGGTTTTATCGCACCGACCCAAGCGGGAAGCCGAAGACCTTGCCAGCAACCAAAACGTCAAACCTGGAACTTAAGGATTCCAATTCCCACGCTCTACGGACTGACCCATCCGGGCACCATGCCAGCAGTCGGTCTTTTGACACAGAGACATCCGGCTCACTGACGCTGCCGAGCGTCTCTTCCTTTGAAGAATCTTAGCCATGCGCTACATCACGTCCTTCCGCTGAAGCCGTCCGTAGCCACCCCTCTCAGCAACAGAAACTGACGATACTTAGCCCCAACCGGCAGAGGAAGACACAAACACAGTAACCCGCTTACCTCCGCTCAGGTCCCCTAATCTGATCGCCTCTCCAGTTGCTCTCGGTCTCGACAAAACTCTGCTGCAGTAAAGCGCTGTGACAAACAACCCACTCCCAGGACTCTGGAGACTCCTCTCCGCTCTGGGCATCTCGCCCGTATGCGAGGTCAGCGCCCAGCCGAGTTCGCTCGAACACGGCGCTTCCGTCGATATTGCCTCGTCGCTATGTGCGGAATACAGAGCGAGCGAGCGAGCTGGCGCGGCTCGGCGGTCATTCCGCAGCTGAGCGGCGCCAGTTCGCGGCCGTAAATCTCCCGAGCTGGCGGCCCCCGGGGAGGGGAGGGGGAGACTGGCGCTAGGGAGTCAGACAACCGAACTCTATGCACCATCACTCCACGTGTATTGCAACGACAATCAACCGGAATAATTCGGAAGGCCGAGGTATGCTAGCGCCGGCCACACACAAACGCTAGCCGTGAGGCGTCCACACACGCACACACGCGCACACAGACAAGTACACACGGGCGCGGACAGTCTCCTCGATTATCTAAATCGATCTTCTCCCGGAAACGCCTACCATCGCGCTCCGCCTTTATATTCAGCACACCCACGAATGCATCACACTCGTGAGCCAAGGGACCGCCGGCACGTTAAACGAGTCAGTCATGGAAGTACGAGTTTGTAATATGCCGAGCACGACCAGTGAATTTCAAAGCAGGAACACTTCCGCCCGGAATTTACGCAATCGTCATCTACGCACCTATCTCGCATGCACTCACCGCACTGCAACACCGTAAGGACACATCCGCGAAAGGATCGACAATTTTCACAGAATCACTATTGAAGTGGGCTTGCCGCGTCTTCGGACAGAAGTACATAAAGTCTCGCTCCGAGCCTCACTGACAGCGGCCGGGCGGCTCCTCCGCAGGCGAGGCATCACAAACGTGTCCCGCCTGCCACCGCCGGCAGCCTTCCGCTCCTCCCTCTCTGTCTCTCTTGCTCTCTCCGTGTCCGGCGGCGGCCTCTGTTATTTCGATACCGTGTCTCCGAGAGACGCGCGGTCGATAGGGCCGGCACCGCAGCACACCACTCGGCGGCGGTAACGGATGAGGCCGCAGAGACCGAGCCGGCCCGAGAACGCCTCCCGGCCGCTCACTTCCGCACACAGCGGCCGCTGCAATCATCACCCCGGAGAGCCAGACGCGTCCACATTGACTGGGACTGGTCCATATAGCGCCCGAGCCGACCGCCAGACCAGCCAGCCACGGCAGACCGCCGGGGCCGGCGGCTGGGCTGGTTCAACAGGTCCAGCTGGTTCCCGTGACGGTGACGGTGACGGTGGCGGTGACGGTGACGGTGGCGATGACAGCGCCGGTGACGTTAGCGGCGCGGCCACACACGGCGCGCCGGCGGCGCTCTCGCTAAACCGTATCACAAATGACTGTACCATCGCAGCGCGCGGCGTCATGCAAAACAAGTACACAAACGGGTGACGGCGGTCCAGCGGCCATCTCTACGAGCTGGTCGAGGCGGCCGGGTCTGCCTGATCGGAGGAGGACGCGCCGGGGGCGGCGGACGGTCCGGCGCCGTCACTCTCCTCCACCTCCAGCAGCTCCTCGTCCTTCTCCATCAGCTGACGCGCCAGCTTCACCGCGTAGAACTCGTTGTAGTGCGACTTGCGCTTGGCCTCGAACTTGTCATGCGCTTCTGCAGAAACAGGCGGAGAGGGGACGCGGTCAGACGCGGCGGGGGCGGCGGCGGCGGGTGTGACTGGACAGTGAGGGATGCAGCGTCATGGGCAATCATGAGTCATACGGCGGATATTCGATCTGTTAGTCGGCGGTGGGCTGATACCACAGGGTTCTGTTGATCTGAAGCGGCTTTGCGGGTGGATGGATGGTCACTTTATATACCCCCATACAGACCGATACACGTATCTATTACCCTGCCGATGTGCTGCTGCCCTGATATAGTCAGTGATTGATTCTTTCATCGCACGCAAAGGTCAGTGGAAATTAACCTCCAGAACACAATTTTAAGCAACATCTGATAAGTAGCAGGTGCTCCAACATCACGCCAAAATCCTATACATCATGTGATGCGTTAACAGCGTTAGACACCTCGTAAGTAACAGTAAGCGAACAATAATACACATAAAAACACATATTAACGAGGATAAGCATGACAAGGAGAAATCCAGTATAGATGATGACACTATGGGCCTTTTAACACCATGGCGATATCGAAGGCTAGTTCAGAGAAGACGTGTATGTATGTGGCCTGTGCATGCGATAGTAGCAGAAGGAATTGCGGCGTCTGTTGCATAACTACACATGTAGGTTTAAGAAGAAGAAAAACGGTCTGAGAAACAACAAGCGAGGTTCAACGAGGTGTCAGAAAAACAGATTACAAAAGACACACCGCTCATTTCCAGTCACGAATACCGCGTGTGCTTGCTTCGTATGTCTTGTAATGGCTGTCTGCCGTTTGTTTGTTTACTGGGGTCTGCCGTTTTGTTCCAGAAACAACAACATCGCAGGTTTTCACGGGTCATTTATCGCTCCGCAGTGCCAATGTCAATACTGGTAATCCCTCCTGACCCGCACCGCGGCCCCAGACCAGTTCCAACAATACCAACGCCGACACGGTCCCATTTCCAGGATGTCATCCCCATTGAGCTCCATAAGACCCGGCGGACAATAGATCGGCCGTTTGTCGTCTGACCGGCGCCGTATACGTCGCGCAGCATTCGATACGGCCGTGACCGACTCGCTGACCGCCCAACACGAGTGGCTGGCACGAAAAATGACCCCGGTCACCGAAGCCGTGGGTCAGGACAGGCGGTACTGAGAATTTCGCTCGGTTGGAGAGCGGGCGGACTGGCCGGAGATCGCAGGGTCGCTGTGTCAGTGTGAATACGTCAGAGCCGAGAGAGAGGAGAGGAGAGACGACTAGCCGTCCACGCAACACTGGCCTGCCAGCCGGCCGTGTCCGTCAGTCAGAGGAGGGACGGTGGCGGCCAGCAGAACACTGGTCAGCCCGCCAGGCGCGTCTGCTGTGACGGATAGAGCAGCTGTCGGTCCGAGCCCGCCGGGAGGACCACCTCAGTCAGCCCGGCAGGTGTTGTTTGTTCGCACCTCAGACAACACCTGTCTGACAGAGGCGTGCATCCACAGCCCACACTCCGCGGCGCGGGTGGCCTCGGTCATGAGCAGTGCAGCTGGTGGTGGTTCCTTGTTCAGTGTTCCCTACACTGAACGCTGTTCACTGCAGCTGTCGTCAGCCGACAAAGCCGGTACCGGAGCCACAGCGACAGCCCTTCCAATGCAACTCACCCAATGCATAACGCATGCTGAATGCATTATGGATGATACAACATTGCACAATGCTAGAGGTAATGTTGGCAGCATACATAATAAAATGCTTTGGCGTTTCAGAGATGTGGGCCAAATACCAGCAAGGCGCCGTAGTTGGCGATGAACGAGAGAGCGCGAAGGAAATGTATGGTGAATTTCAACTTGAGGCAAGTCGTTTCTGATATCCCAAAAATATGCGTACTTGCAGAGGCCCCCCTGACTTGCGGGAAAATGTCGGCTGAGAGGTCCCTAATCACACACATTTTTTACCGGAATGGCCTAGAGCCATTTTCTGGGGTGGGGAAATTTACTTCTGGCAATTCTGCATACAAATTGAAACATAATCGGCTCAGCTGTTCCAAGATATCAAGATATTAGGTATACAATGGATGTGTGGACATGCACACGTACTATTGGTTCCAAAATAAGCGTCCCGCTGGGTTGGCCGGCACAGCAGTTAAAGGGAATATACCGCCTTGGGAAAGTATGTGGATTGATGTAGCGAGATGACGATTGAGTGGCTCTCATTCTCCATCATTTTCTCATAATTTTCCAAGGCGTTATGCTCCCTTAAAGGTAATTATAGCACCTTGGGAAAAGATGTAGGAATGATGGAGAAGAATGCCCTGATTACGTCCTGGCATCATTTTTGCGAAAAAAAGTCATATTTGTGTGTAATTTGAAAAATAGTTATATGTTTACATTGTTGACGTTCACACCAATCTTGCGTTCACCAAAGCGAGTTGTGTTCGTCACAAGGAGGCATTCGAACGGCAACTTTGCGCATCCGCCCAGTACAGCTTGCATGTGCCGGCACCGCACGATGGGTGCACCGGTAGGCGTGAAACGCCGACTGGCTGGGTCGACCGGCCGCTCGCTCGCCCCGGGTTAGGGACGTAGGGGGCACGCATACGTGAACCACTAGGTGCGAGCGCCTACGACCGTCGGTGGCGGTCGGGCGGACGCAAGGTAACTGAAATACTGGTGGGGCGGACGGTCAAAAAGCGAAAGTGCGGTGCAATCACAGTGAAAGTAACTACTGATGACGTATGCGAAAACGTCACCGGGATTTTGTGACGTTGAAATATGACCACATATGAACCAACGGTTTTTGCGTTGAAACTCAGCAACTAGGCGGCTTTGGAGGCGAAAAATTTCCGGATTAGGGTTTTCTCAGCACACCCGACAATCTGGCTATCTCAGTTAAAAACTAATGTTAAAGGTGCTATATTCCCTTTAAACTGCTGTGCCAGCCAACCCAGCGGGACGCTTATTTTGGAACCAATAGTACAGGAGCACCCCACCCCTGACTAGTGGGAAAGTGGAGGCTGGGGGGTCCCTAACCACATACAAAACTTGCACACAATCTGCCCAGCCGCTGCAAAGTTTTTGAGAAAAAAAAAACACTTGTCAACACCCCTCACGCGGCGTGGCAGTCACCCAGATGAGTCGCCACTGGTCTCAAACAGGGTAGGTTGGGTGGGGCTGCTCAGCAAAGAAGCCCGCTTGTCAATCGGACGTGCGGTTGCAGACAAATGAACTCAATAGCGTCGCCACGGACCGGTTCAGGCCGCACATATTCAAATTGTTCCCTTACACCACGGAAGGGCGAGCGAAAGACGAGTATACTGCGTTGGCCTGCATTCTGATCATCTGACGCAACTGTTGTGCCGTCCTCCACCGATCCGCCGTTGCCATCCTCTGTTGAATATGTCCGTGTCTGTATCAGCGTGTGAGGGAATCGTCTTCCCATTCTTGCGTAGGAAAACAACTAAGTTCCATTCGTTATCTATAATAAATCACAAAGCACTTTTCGGGACTTGCAGCTATAGTATAATTGATGTATGTATGTATGTATGTGTATTATATTATATTATATATATAATATATATATTATATATATATATATTAATATATATAATATATATATATATATATATATATATATATTATATATATATAAATAATAATAATATATATAATATATATAATATATATAGTCTGGCGAGATTGTACCAAGACAAATATCTCCCGGGTCAGACCGTGATTCTGAGCATGGCTCTAAGTGTGAAGCCTGTCACTGAGACTGGCATTAGCGGCTGACAGTCAATTGCTCAGAATCGACACCCATCACTCATTCCTGAGCGATCTGCCATCGGCCGTCCAGTGACCGCCGGCGACCACCAGATGACACTCGCTGACGATAATTTGCCGGCAAATGGTACCGTGAACCCAGTCCGAGGCAGCCGATCAGTATAATGACGCCATTAACAACATAAGGCGATCATTGTCATGACGCTCTAATAAATCGAGTCAGGCGACTATTACCATGATGCTAAAACAGAGTCAGGATCATTGCCGTGAAACTATAAACCGACTGAGCAATCGTTATCATTGATAATTTGATCGAGTCAGATAATCATAAATGTAATGTTTAAACAAACACTAAGCTGAGTCGGGCGACAATAACAATGACGTCAAAACAGTCAGGCGACATTCACCACGAAACTGAAACGGTCAGGCGATTCATGCCATTACCATGGTGCTATGAATCGAGTCATACCATTACCATGCCGCTATAGACAGAGTCAGGTGATCAATACCGAGCAGACAGTCGCGTCATCATAAAACCCAGCATTCATTCCGCCATTGGCTGCCCGAGGAAGGGTTTCCGCCGGAGAGGACATTTATAGAGACTATCGACGATTTGTGCGATGGTCATGACCTCATCATGAAGTCATTCCGTCCAGCAGGATGATTTCATATCGTAAAAAGAAGCAGTTAAAACAAGACGTTCGTCCGTAGACAACTAACGTAACGTTCATGCAACGGAGCAAAAAATGGAGGTTTGTCTCTGTCGAATACCCTGTCAAATTACACGGTCATTTATCTTCAGCAACGTCGGCAGTAGTCTAGTAATTGGTCGATCTCGAATACTGGATTTATTTAAGCCGTCAATGTGTCAGGTTACAAAGTATACACAAGTAACACGCAGTATACACGAGTTTATGTCTCAAAACTCCTAAGCAGGCTTGAAAGTTTGAAAGTGTTGTACTTGGCCGGCCGTTCAGTGGCCTGCGGCGGAGGGGTCCTGTCAGTTAGACCAGCCTGCTGGACCGATGTGAGCCTGCGACTGACCCGGCGGTGACCTTTCCCTGCCGGTGGGTTGTAACCGCACGGCTGAAGCCACGAGTGAGCTCGCTGGGTAGTGTCAAGTCGCCGAGATTCGGTCCAAGCGTTCCTCCGAGGAGCCGCCACCAACGAACCCGAACAGAAAAACTAGAACTTGAGAACTTTAAACCGTCGTTAACCCAATCAGAAGGTGAGGCGGTGGGGCTCTAGAACTAAGAATGCCTTGAAACGAACAAATAACTTCTTCAGCCGTGATGCTGAAAAGAAGTACCGATGAAAAAGGCACTGTGACCCCATTCTGAAGAGTATGCTTGGTATATGACCAAAACGTCTATACCCATGATCAAGCCATTGGCGTACCTATCTCGAGTAAAGCAGCGACACAAACCAGACATTGCACAATGGAGTATCTAAAATACAAATGTAATACATGAAACTATACCCTAGCAACCCACCACCAAGGCAAGACACCAGTCTATTCGCAACCCAGCGACAGATATCTTCAGCCTGAGGCTATTTCTGGTCGTTGAGATAAAAACAACGGCCACATTAAGTACAATGCCTCAGCCTGAGGCTATTTCTGGTCGTTGAGATCAAAACAGCTGCCACATTAAATACAATGGCAAACACTTATTAGCAGCCAATTCAAACAAACATAATTCCACCATCACGACTGTTAAACGACGGACAGTAGCTCACAGTCAACAGCCTTTCATCGAACGACTGCAGTGTAGAACCCTTACAAGTCAGCGCGAGCACGGCTGGGATTCCTCGACAGGCGACACCGCACTCAGAGTGACGAGGAAGCAGGACTTCTGCTGCCGGCAGCGGCCCAATTCTAAAGCGCGATCAATACTGGACTGAATAAATCCGGCTAGTTAGTACCCGTCGGGAGAACGCTAATTGCCATGCAACATCCCAGGCCAATTTGACTAAATCGCACGGAAACATGCATTGGGAGTTTCATCCAGCACTCAAAGTTGGTAGGAATAATATACTAATTAGTGCATACATGGCCAGATTTAGTCAGTCTTGCATAGGAAATTGGCATACAAATGAACTATGTATTCAGAGAAATACACCATTCGGGTTATAGACGATAACAAGTCTATCAAATTTACTGCTCATAACGGAAGCATACCATGCTTTTCCACGATCAAAACCTGGTCTGCTTGCAGTCAAGGTGAGTGACAAATTGACACCCATACCAGGGTGGCACTGTAATTTGTCGACGACGCGGCTGTTGAACTGAACCATGCATTGTCAGAATCTCTCTCGCCGACCCATGCTGGGACACCGGAAGACTTGACCAGAAGCCAGAACCGAGGCCGGAACCCATAACTCCCGGTCCATCGCTCTACTGACTGAGCTACGACGTCTACACTAGAAACTACAAAATGCGACCACAGACTCCCGCGGCGATCTCCGCGATCACCGGTAATAAGCAGCTCCTCCGACTCGGCGCCGGCCAGTACAACAGGCGTCTCCTCAGCCTCCCGAGACACTGGGCGGTCCCCTCTGCCGGCCGAGACACGGAGCGGTCCCCTCTGTCGGCGCCGGCCAGTACAACAGGCGTCTCCTCAGCCTCCCGAGACACTGGGCGGTCCCCTCTGCCGGCCGAGACACGGTGCGGTCCCCTCTGCCCGCCGAGACACGGAGCGGTCCCCTCTGTCGGCGCCGGCCCAGTACAACAGGGCGTTCCTCAGCTCCCGGAGCACTGGGCGGTCCCCTCAGCCTCCCCGAGACACGGAGGAGCCGTCCCCTCTGCCGGCGCCGGCCAGTAACAACAGGCATCTCCTCAGCCTCCCGAGACACTGGGCGTCCCCTTCTGCCGGGCCCGAGACACGGAGCGGTTCCCTCTGTCGGCGCGGCCAGTATTAACAGGCGTCTCCTCAGCCTCCCGAGGACACTGGGCGGTCCCCCTGCACGGCCGGAGACACGGAGGAAGCGGTCCCCTCTGTCGGCGCCGGCCAGTACAACAGGCATCTCCCCAGCCTCCCGAGACACGGAGGAGCGGTCCCCTCTGCCGGCGCGGCCGGGGAGGAGCGATTCCGGCACGCCGCACACGGCTGCAGATCAATGCGACTATGGAGAGGCCAGCTCGGCCGGGGCGGACGGCCGCCGACGCGCCTGACCGGCCGACGCCGATCAGAGCCGAGACGCTGCCACCCTCCGTCCTCCGGCCGGTCAGACAAAGAGCCGCTATAACACAGGACGGGAGTAGCCGAGACGCTGCCACCCGCCGACCGGTCAGACAAAGGGTCGCTACACAGGACGGGAGTAGCCAAGACGCTGCCACCCGCCGACCGGTCAGACAAAGGGTCGCTACACAGGACGGGAGTAGCCGAGACGCTGCCACCCGCCGACCGGTCAGACAAAGGGTCGCTACACAGGACGGGAGCGGAGGGCAGACAGAGAGTGGCGGTAGAGAGTGGGTAGTGGAGCACATAGAGTAGCGGGAGGAAGGTGGAGGGTGAACGGTAGAGGTGGTGGAGAGTGAAGGAAGAGAAGGATGGTGAGTGGCGGAGGTGGTGGAGTTGGTGGCGAGGACGACTTGGACAGTGGCGTGGCGGAGGGTGTGGGTTGTGGCGAGAGACGACAATGGATAGTGCGGTGGCGCGAGAGTGGGGGTTAAGTGGCGAAGGACGGATAAATGGATAGTCGGGGTGGCGAGAGCGGTGGGCTGGGTTAGTGGCGAGAGACGGACATGAATAGCTGAGTGGCGAGGGTGGTGGGTTAGTGCGAGAGACGGACAATGGAAGTGGTTGGGGAGGGGTGGTGAGTAGTCGCGGGCGACAATGGCAGTTGGTGGGGAGGGTGGTGGGTTAGTGGCGAGAGACTGAAATGGACGTGAGTTGGGGGGTGGCTGGGTTGTTGGCGAGGAGAGGACAATGGATAGTGTGGCGGAGGGTGGAATGGCGTAGTGGCGAGAGACGGACAATGGGAGTGAGGTGCGTCGAGGCGTGGTGGAGTTAGTGAGCGAGAGACGGACAGATGGATAGTGGGTGGCGGAGGGTGATGGGTTAGTTGGCGAGAGACGGGACAATGAGATAGTGGGTGCGGAGTGGTGGTGGTTGCTAGAGACGCCATGGGTAGTGGAGGTGGCGGGGGTGGTGGTGTTGGTATGGCGAGGACGGACAAATGGCACAGTGGGTGGCGAGCGGTGGTGGGTTAGTGCGAGAGACGGACACATGGACATGGGTTGGCGGAGAGGTGGTGGTTAAAGTGGCGAGAGCGGACAATGAATAGTGGGTGGCGAGGTGGTGGGTTAGTGGCGAGAGACGGACAATGGAGTGGGTGGCGGAGGGTGGTGGGTTAGTGGCGAGAGACGGACAATGGACAGTGGGTGGCGGAGGGGCGGAAGACTGGCAATAATCGTGCCGAGTCAGGTAGCCGATCGTTGGTGGGTGAGGGTGGAGAACACAGATGATTATGATTATTGGGGCTTAAGGGCGCCGCAGCATGGCGTTATAAGGGGCCCGTGGAGAACACTGATGTTACCAGGTGAAATGCGGTATTTTCTGCCGGACAAACTCACCCCGGTCCTCCTCGGGGATTGTCTCGTCCTCGTCTTCACCCTCATCCACCTGATCCATGGCCTTCGGAGGCTGGTCGGCGCCCAACCGAATCCTGCCGGCGGAATAACAGGTCACGGGTCAGAGGTCATCCACACGGTCTGGGGGAGTCACGACATACGAAGCATCCACCAACAACACGGTGATTTTCAATGAGGCTTCCGCTGAGTTTCAGCCAAACTCATGCATTTTTAGCAGTTAAACTGGTGCAAATTAGCCAGCATCATGAATCATACAGGGCCCATTTAGTAGTCTCTCCTACCGCGGCTAACACTAAGATATAATTAAAATTGCAGACCCCCCCCAATAGTGGGTGATGATTGACAGTTACGGGGCATGCTCCACAGCGAGTGACCTGAGTCAGTCCCTGGGTCACAGTAACAGTCCCAGGCGAGTGACCTGAGTCTGTCCCAGTGTCACAGTTCACATTAAGTCACGCGAGGACCTGCAGTCATGTCCAGGGATCACAGTCCCAGCGCGGACAGTTGAAACCTGATTCAGTGCCAGATGTCCGGTCACATAGTGCCAGCGAGTGACCTCGAGTTCAGTTGCTAGTGTCACAGTACACATAATCCAGGCGAGTGACTGAGTCAGTCCGTGTACAGTCACATAGTCCAGGCGATTGACCTGAGTCAGAAGTGCCAGTGTCACAATCAATAGTCCAGTGCGAGTGACCTGAGTCACAGTGCCACTGTCACAAGTCACATAGATCCCAGGGCGAGTGCCTGAGTCAGGTGCAGTGTCACGTCACATAGCCAGGCGAAGTGAACCCTTGAGTCAGTGCCAGTGTCACAGTCACATAGTCATCGAGTGACCTGAGTTAGTGCCAGTGTAATCAGTCACAAGTCACCAGGCCGTGACCTGAGTCAGTGCCAGTGTCACAGTCACATAGTCCCAGGGAGTGACCTAGTCGTGCCAAGATGTCACAGTCACATAGTCCCAGGCGAGTGACCTGAGTCAGTGCCAGTGATCAACAGTACAATAGCACCAGAGGAGTGACTGTCAGTGCAGTGTCACGTCACAATAGTCCAGGGCGAGTGGACTGGAGTCAGTGCCAGTGTCACCGTCGCCATGTCCCAGGCGGTGACCTGCAGTCAGATGCCAGTGTCACAAGTCACATGTCCCAGGCGAGGTGACCTGACGTCAAGTGCAGTGTCACAGTCACATAGTCAGCGGGTGACTGATCAGTGCCAGTGTCACAGTCACATAGTCCCAGGCGAGTGACCTGAGTCAGTCCCAGTGTCAGTCACATAGTCCCAGGGTCACAACCAGTTGGACAGACCGGACGTCATCGCCGACGGCCGACCCGTGTGGCGACCCAATCACCATCGACCGGCACATTCCGACACTGTGTACAGCATTCCGGACATACCGACCGACCGACCGACCGACCGACCGGGCCGCTACCGTGTTATGACGGCTGGGCCACAGCCAGCTAAATGTGAAATATCTGCCAACAGCCGACGGCGACGCACTGCTGAAGGGAAGGCGCTCACACTATGGGTAAACACTAGAGGTGCAAATATTTATCAAAACACAGAAACCGGCACCGCCACCGCTCATAAATAAGTTTGACACCGGCATCAAGCCCGGCCACATGTGGCAGCACCCACCAGGCCCGGCAGCCAGCAATTTGCCCGTCTACTTCAGTATACATTGAACAGTATTTAACCCCCGCAACTTGCGCTGAGCCCGGCATGGGATCAGCAAGCCTGAGTTCAGACACAGCTTCAGGTCCGCCGGGCCTAAATTTGGCCCGGCGCCGGCTCCGTGGTACTGAAATTTGCATCTCTAGTAAGCACTCAACTAGTTCACACGTCGTTCGTTACGAAATGTATGCACTGTGACGGCAACGGTTGCCGCCGCCTTGTAACGAGTTGTACCTGAGCCTGGTGCACTCTGCCTAACTAGTGTTGAGAGCACTGCATCCTTCCATGGAAACAGTGTCGGCCTCATGCTTGACACGAGGGTGTCTCCATCAGGCACTACATTTGCAAAAAATAAACACTGCAGACTGCATTATGACTGGTATAGTCGAATGGGCTAGGTTCAACAATGCAACATTAAGATGAATGATAACCTATGTTCATCACTCATGTTATGCATGGGCGGATTTCCAGAACGGGTGGATTGGGTCAGTTTGGGGGGCCAAATCCCAAACAGCCTCGCACAATTCTGAAAACTCATCGGAATTCGCTTGACTATGCATCGGTAACTGACTGAAAACAAACTTCCCGCAGTAAAAGTTGCTTAGATTTGCATGGCCCGTCCCCCGCCACCCTCTGGATCCACCCATGTCAGGTGAAAAATGTCCCAAAAATCCAAACCCTTATTATTTTTTTCGGCATTTTCACATAACATGGGGATGGGCATAAGATTATCCATCTTCTTGCAAACAATGATAATGTTCAGGTTAACGCTTGATAAAATGTAACACAGCATTGTTCGACATGACAAGTCAAGACCGGCACATGTAGCACATGTTTTCTCTCGTATACACGTCTCCGCAGTGGTTCAGCACAGTATCAGGCTGGCTTTGAAGGACCGCCGAGCCCTGGTGGCCGCCCCGGCAGCAGCGGGCCTGACACGGGCGCCGGCGTTCCGCCCCCGCCCCCGCCGGCTGTGTTGTGTTTGGACGCTGCACGGTGGTCTGATCTGCGCTGTCGCGGTATGTCACGTGTAGAGCTGACATTTCCCAGCCTATCACAAACCGCCCGTCCCGCGGCTCAACACAACTGCTATTGACGATGAATGCACGACGGCTCACAAGGCCTCCCAACTAGCAACGAAACTCGCAACAAAACCGGTTATACTTGAAAAGAAACAGAGTTGTTATCAGCGAAAATAGGACGCAATGTCAGCATTCAACATATCAGCATGATCGGTATTGCATAATCCACTAGACATTACTATCTGATTGAGCTACTCGTAGTTACGCGCCTTTCCATTTCCTCCTCTGTTGTTGATAGCAATTCCAAAATAGATAAATACCAGCCCAAGGGCAATGAATACACCCACTAAATTGTGTCTAGGAAATGCAAATAAGGAAAGTTGTTGTGGTAGATGCCACACGTAGATAGGCGAGCACAAAAGTGGAAGCTCTAGTCCCGCGGTGGATTCGTCGGCGCCGAGCCGAGCGCCTGACACAACGTCTCCGTCCGCCAAAACCACCCCACCCTCTCCTCCCACATCCTGGGCCCTCCAAACAGGTGTGCCGAGATCAACGCTGGAGTCGAGGATGTAACGGTAGAGCTTTTGAGTTCGCTCCCACTTCTCATCATACTGAAGATGGACGGCTTTGAACGACGCTATTTTATGCATGGAATGTGCATTGTGCACTTGCATTGCTGGAGCTATGTTCAAACGGGCCCAATTTTAGCAGCAGATGAAGTGCAAACGCAAGTTATATCATGCTGCTAGCGAGTGGGCTGCGACAGTCGACAGCACGGGTGCCGCGGGTCCACGAGGCACCGTCGCACCACGTCATACAATACTCGGTGAACGTGCCGAGCTCGTGACGGGCGCGTGCCGCCCCCGGTCACCGCCCTCCAGCGGCAGGCCATCACGTGACCGGGCCGCAGCCGGGACCGCCGGTTACACCGCCGGGACACAACCATTAGAATATGATTAATCGTGTGATAACAATGCGCAATTTAAACACGTTGTGAGCTTCAGCTGTCTAGTATTTCGCTGACGCACCAGAGTTCTGTCACTCTGTGGTATCTGAAATTGTACCCATTCTCACGAGTCACTGCAGTTCATTGCGTCGTCAGAGCGAATATGCAATGGCAAATTCGCTCTGGCATATCACCGCAAGTCGCTGACGTGACAAGTTCCCTAGTTTTCTTCACGACCCTGTTTAACTACAGAAACTTTGGGTCGTTCACGACGGTAATGGTAGAACTTGCCATTACAGTCGGTACCTTACATCACAAACTGGCAATTCCAGGCGACGTTTGCTAAGATGTCGGCCCAGAACGATAATAAACTGCTGAGGCTGGCAGGAAGAAGTGATGACAGGTTTGTGATAAAAGACATCGTGTTAATGGCCGACTTGTTTACCAAGCTTCATCTGACCCAAGCTAATAAATTTGTGAAAAATGAAATTAGTTTCATTCTTCAATATGTATTAAACTTAAAAACGGTTAGCGTGTGGAATACACAAATATTTGCTGTATTTTAATTACAATGAGGAATGTCTCCGACGGCAGTTAATTTCATTCTAATCTAGTCTGGATCCGGGCTCAGCCGCCACGACTCACGAACCCAGCTGTCACCAGCCCTGTTCCCTTACAGCAGCTGTTCAGGAGCTGTCAACAAAGCCATGATTCTGTCACACCGCCACCGAGACTATTGCGAAAGGCGACAGAGACAGATACGTGTCCGCAGTCGCACTATCTCAGTGTGGCGCCAGACGATTGCAGCAGCGTCTGCCACGCCGCAGACTTCACGGACGAGATAGTGGTGCTGTCGCCAACAGAAGGGGCTAGATAGTGCATCAAGCTGGGCTGGTTAGTGTATCAGTTGGTATAGCTCACAGCATGTTGAATGAGGAACATATACCTTGACATCTCATAGCTCAATCAATTGTACATTCATGGTCGAAATACTGCATAGCCGACACTCAGTGTTGGGCGAGACAGATTTATGAAAATGCTCTAAAAAAGATGCCCACCCCACTCGTATTACACATCGATCAAGACACTAACTCTCGAAGGGAAATAAAGCAAGCCCCCTCACCCGATTCAGTTTACAAACGGTTCGCCTCAGCGCAAGCATTGGACGAGAGCGAAAAAAAAACTCCTATGATATCACGGAAGTAGCAGTTGAATCAATCACAACATTCGTCCGGTTGTTGATCTAGTGATCGGGGCATCGCCAGCGGCTGAGCGACACCTCGTCCGATCCGGCTCGTCGCACCGATAGGGACACCCGTGACAGAACACTGCCAAGACAGACGACCGTGTCACCGACGTCGTCTGGGAGGTCAAGATCGGCGGCTATCGATCTCTGTAGACGGCAAGTTGGTACTGCAGGGTTTCAGGGGGTCACAGGGCACGATAGTGGGCTCAGTGGAGTCTATGGAACACGAACAAGTCGGTTACCAGAGTCAGCGGGATCACCTTGGAGATGAACTGAGTTATGGGTGGGGCAAATCATCTGGTACGTACCAGGGATGTTACTGTTAGATCCTACTTCCTTGTTCAACTCGCCGACCGTCGCAAAGGCTTCACTCTCTCTAGATTGTCTTCGAACGCCAGCCTTCTTTTCAGCCGATCAACACGAAACATAGAGGAAGCACTCTGGCCGCCACTCCACAACGCCAGGCCAGGGCGGTTCCCACAAGGAGCCTACAAGTCACAAGATCAAGTTTTCAATTATTGCAAATGTGTTGCCTCCCAAAAAACGATTCTCTCATCCAGTTGCCTGTTTTGTTTTGCTGATAAACCCGTCATCACTTTCTCGCTTGCTTCTCTAAACGCATTGCAGCCAAGGTGAGTAACGCATAAGGCAAATACAAAAGAGAGGAACTGGTGAAAAAGAGATGCTTCAGCGAACATGAAGTCATAAAACGGGAAGACGGATCGAGCTGGTCGCTTTGGCTGTTGGCCTCATGGATGTATTAAGCTGTCTCGCCAATATGAAAACACATAATTCAAACGCAAATCTAGGTTTTCATTCTGCGCAATGACATCGGCCAAGCTGAGCTGGCAAGCCTAAAGCTGAGTCATCTCAGCGGCTTTGGTATGTCACAGGCGATTATGGGGAAGCTAGCAAAACGCCAGCGGAGCATGCCAATTACTAGACTCATCATTCCACTGCGCCTAGTGCCGGCTTTGCATGCTATTTTCACACAGTGGTCAACAGCTGGTCACTGAGGTCACACTGCCCCTGATCAGGCTGACTCGGGCAGCGCCATAAAGCTGGTCACTGAGGTCACACTGCCCCTGATCAGGCTGACTCGGGCAGCGCCATAAAGCTGAGCGCAGCATTGCATTGCGCCCCTGATCAGGCTGACTCGGGCAGCGCCATAAAGCTGGTCACTGAGGTCACACTGCCCCTGATCAGGCTGACGCAGGCAGCGCCATAAAGCTGGTCACTGAGGTCACACTGCCCCTGATCAGGCTGACTCGGGCAGCGCCATACAGCCAATCACAAGCAAACGAGGGTCCGTCGTCATTTCGAGTCCAGTTGGTTCACTTAGTACGATTGCATCGCTCGCGAACTTTGGATAGAGAGTGTGATTGACAGAGGTCAAAAACAAGAGGGATATAATCTTGCAAGCATAAATTGCAGCCCTGTTAAAGGCCACAGATCCCGTCCATCAGATTCCAGTTCGGCTATTGACACAATGGGTGGACACGTACAGTTAACACCTGGCATGCATTGAATGATTGTACAGCTCCGCTTCCGAGCTGGCGCATACCAAATCGTTGAGATGACTCAACATTGGGTCTGCCTTGCCAACTGAGCAAAGCTGACGCCATCGGACCAAGCGATTATTTTTACTTGACATTTATCTTATGATGAGGAAGCAACAATGTTCTTTAATCTTTACCCATGTATTTTTTTTTTTAGTTTTAGTTTTGTAATGAAAGATGGAAGAAGGCAACAGGCCCCGTATTTAAGTTCAACACATGCTGGACACGCAGCGAAACCTGCTGTGCCTTGCTGGCGACAAACGGACCGATATCGACTTGTTATTCCCATCTTTGAATATTGGTGACACACATAATTTAAGCCACGGGGTCTGTCCACCTTACCTAACCGGCCCAGCTGACATACTCTCCCCAGCAGTACACTAATAAATACAACCTATAGGATTTTTCCGTCAATAAGATCAAAAGCCCATCTGGTATAGCATTGCTGTCGGTGGCACACATTAGTTCGCAATAAGCCATTGGCTAACTAACTTTCGCAAGAAGGCATTGGCTAACACCAGTCATATTTATCAAACCGTTAGGAATCCACTGGTGAGATTCCCCCACGATCCGACCTTGGTTTGGTGCCGTGGATACTGCCGGTGGATGTTCTTTCAGCCTCAGTAAAAACCACCGGCCACTGCGTTACAAACACGACGAGACAGCTATCTGAGAACGGTGGCCCTGAACGGAGCCCTGCTTACTATACCGGGCCTCTGGCCGCGGCCAGTTTGTGGCTGTGGGTGACCACAGAGTGGTCTGGCTCGTGACTGGCCACCACCACCAAATACCGCCAGAACGGTGAGCTCGGTCAGATGAATCTGACTATTAGCCACCGCCACATCCAGCCAGGACCTGTGCGAGTCTGACTATTGACCAGCGCCACATCCAGCCAGGACCTGTGGTGCGAGTCTGACTATTAACCACCGCCACATCCAGCCAGGACCTGAGCGAGACATACAGACGTCATGATTCGCTATATGTAGGCCGCCACGACGCAAGCGTCACTCGGCTCTCTCGCACAGATCCGCGACGCCAATTCGGCCATGGCATAAAATGCTATGGGTAAGACCCGACAAGTCGCTTCAGGTATCGTCTTCAAGTACCACCGGCTGATTTATCCAGTGCGCTTCCGGTGTTTGCCATGCCTAAGAAGCGCCTTCTCGCGCTGCAGCGTTTAGCCTGCGTGCATTTTTCTTGTATCGATGTATACTTAATAAACTATATGATGACCTAATAATACAAGATAAAAACATCTAGCGGGCGGTGCCGGTCCCCCGGTGGGACACTGGGAACGATTGGCCTCAGTGAGCCCTCGGCCGCCTTCGTCAGTCGGCACCAGATTAGCTCGTTTCCAATCAGCGAAGACTGTAGTAGGTGGTCCACGTCCGTCTGGCTTGGGACGGACACTGGCGACGGACTGGCCACGGCTCTGTGCTGAAGGCTGTTAAGTAGGTGGGTTCCACGTCCGGTCCTGGCTTGGGACGACACTGATCGGTGGGTTCAGCGCTTCTGTGCCTGAAGGTGTAGTAGTGGGTCACGTCCGGTCCTGGCTGGGGACGGACACTGCACGGTGGTCACGCTCTGTGCTGAAGGCTGTAGTAGGGTGGGTTCCACGTCCGGTCCTGACTGGGACGGACACTGCAGGCAGTGGTCAGCTCTTGTGCTGAAGGCTGTAAGTAGGTGGGTCCACGACCCGGTCCTGGCTGGACGACACTGCACAGAGTGGTCACGCTCTGTGCTGAAGGCTGTAGTAGGTGGGTCACGTCCGGTCCTGGCTGGAACGGACACTGCACGCTGGCCACGCTCTGTGCCGAGCTGCATAACTCAGAGTGAGGCAACACGATGGCACAACGGCCCAGTAGCCATAATTTGCACATACCATCCATGCAACAGCATAAGCAAATGAACAGGCCACGCAATCCGGAATTCCAATGGAATCAAAGGTCAGCGAACCGAAATCAACACATCGATCGACAAATAAACCCACCTGCTGGCTTGGATTGGCCAGATACAATGGCACACTGCGTTTACCGGTCTGATTACTCAGTTAAAAATACTGAGCGACCGTCTCTGGAGGCCGTCCAAGATCTCCGCTCCCTCTCCCGTCGGCGGGGGCGAACACGCGACCCCGTATCGATTCAACATCGGCCAGTGTTAGGGTTAACGGCCAGGATTGTCCTCTCCGGCCCGAAGTGATACGCTCCGATACGGTCCGATCCCGTCTGGACCAACCACGACGAATCACGCACAGCTCTGTCCCTGCGGTGCAATATCCAGCTGGATTTGTCACAGCAACTTAAACAGGAATCGCCCTGGCGGCCACCGGCGGCATTATCATAAACGGGTGCTTTGCTGCAGCACTCCGATCACAAATATCCCGCTATTTTCAATTACTACTCGCCTACCAACTCGTTCACGCTGCCAACTACTCACGAGACCCGCTAAAATATCGTTAATATCGAATATCGGGTCCACCCCGGAGACAATGGACATCTTGAACTTAATCATTATGTTAAGCATTATCTAAAGCAACGAGGGAATTCAATACGCATTTATTATTTTCGTGGAACTTACTGTTATATCCACCAAATGCGTTAGCCATTCACACGCGTAATAGATACCCATCGACCAAATAGATAGGTAGGTGGGATTAAACTACAGGTCGAATCACTACACACAATGGAACACTCACACACGCCGCACGTCCACACAGACCCACGTGCCGTGCTATTAACGGTGTCGGCGCCCCCCGCACGACTCACTTTTGAGCGAGCACGTCCGAGTCGATGGTCTCGGCTGCCTCCGCCGCCTCCTCCGGGCAGGCGTAGTTGTAGGGCGTCTTCGGCTCCTCGATCTTCATGTGGCCGTAGTCCTTGTCGGCCGGGTGGAAGGTGGCGATGATGTTCATCTCGTCCCACTTGGTCTCCTTCAGCGAGCTGCCGGAGGACAGGGGCGGGAGGTCAGGTGCAGCCACGGTACAGACGGACGCAGGCGGGTAAAGACAAACAAACTTAAACGGACACGGACAAAATCAGACAGACAGAGACGGACGCATACGAAAACAGACAGACATAGGCGGACACAAACGTATACAAAGGACAGAGACGGGTACAAATGCAGACGATGGAGAGCTGACCACAGTGCCCAATGACATGTTGAATGTGGCCCATACGACCAAATGACGTAGACGGGGAACAAAGGACTCGTTCGTTCGGTCCCGCTCAGCATTGCGAAATATTGAGTATAAACAATTATATAAGTCGCGAAATGATCTACCGATCAGTTTTCAAGAGGAGCGACCGAGTGTTCAGACTTCAGAGAGCACCATCCATACCGGTTATTGATACAACTTTTTTAACGAACAAATCACAATTAATTATCTAACCTGAATGGTTAAATCACCGTTCATTCATAATCATAGATACACATTTGATATTCGATTATTTGCAATTCAAAGAATGAAAAAATAATCACGTTTGATTCGAAATTGAAATAAATATCGAGTTTGTAAAATCAATAAAAATGGAAACATACATTAATATTATCATTAAAACATTCTGACAGCAATAATATTTCAGTATAAATTAATGTAGCCACTGCACTGGCACCACTGGGCCAATATCCAAAAAAGAACCAGAATCCAGGATCCCTAAGATCCAAGATCTGGGATCGTATTGGATCCTGGCTCCTGCAGTATCATTTTGTAGTGAAATCCTGTAGATCTTGGATCCGGTGGTACTTGGATCCCGACAAAGATCGTATGATCCTGTAGATCTTGGATGCAGGAAATATATTTTTCGTGAGATTTTGTGGATCTTTGTATTTTTGTCACGGCTAGAGCCCTTCGCGGGACACATTTTCAGCCCCAATCTCGTTCCAGCTCATTCAGCCAGACCCAAACCCGTTCCAACCCGAATTAATAACCGATGGGGCTTTTGTTCCCACCCGTTTCAAAGCTTAAGCATATTTCACTTTTTGTGGTGCTAAAATATAATAATACATGTAAGTCATGCTTTAAAAACTTCCATTATCTATGTCAATGGTGTAAGATTTACATGTGGTGATCAGACATGTGTCATGATAAAAAATGTCCGGGATCCAGGATCCCTAGGATCCAAGATCCAATATCTTGTTGGATCCTGGATCCAGTAGGATCATTTTGTCGTGGGATCCTATGGATATTGGATCCTACGGATCTTCGTATCTTGGATACTGGAATACAAAACGTGAGATACTGTGGATCCTGGATCCTGGAAAATAAGTTTGCCGTAGGATTTTATGTATCTTGGATCCTATTTTTGGGCAATGGCACATGTCTGACTGGGACAGCATTGTATTTGCGCAATTTACCATGTGCACTTGAATCGTTAAGAATAGTTACATCTTTTGATCCAATCAGCCTTGATTCCATGCGGGTTTGATTCAATCACGATTTATCAATCAAAAATCTGGTGAATAATACATATTTGTATCAAAAGAATTTAGATTCAACGATTCCAATCGATTCGATTCGATCCGAGTCGAATCAAAAACCAGTCTGGCAACATATAAGCGTCATGTTATCGCTACAATATGGTGTATTAATGTTGGTCTTGGACCTGTGATGGGAAACACTGATAGACAGCTTGTTTGACACCTAACTAAAACATCTGAATAACAACTTTCAGCTACCATTACTGTTGTGACAAGCCTACAAACGATTTGATATATCTGACAAATTCCATGACCCCGCAAATTTGCTGGGAAATACGGAGCGCCTAGATGCCTGAGAGGAGAGAAGATTTCCACCGTAAGAGCGGGGGTCAGCAATAGCATTACAGGTGTACACGGTACAAAAATGGAACCGCGACCGCCCGTAACCATGAGGATCGAATCCGGAACCGCCCGTAACCGTAAGGCTCAAATAGTAGCCGCTCGTAACCGCAGCAAACGAATTTGTAATTGCCTGTAACAGCATGTATAATTTTTTTGTTAAACGTAAGAAACGTATCTGGTGAGTGTTCAATAACCGTGTCATTTTTAGCATAAAAAATTATAACTGAAAAGGGTAACTGGTGAAATATGTCAATTGCATGGTGACTGAAAGGTCAGGAACGCAAAAACTCAAATAGGTACTCACAAAAAATGATAATCTCCCAGGTAACACAACTTTTGTATTGCTTCCATGTCGTTACACGCGTAGTTTCCAGACTTGTAACAGACTCAGAGTTGAGTCATGAATCGACTCATGAGTCACAGTCAGACATTTTTGGATGAGTCATGAGTTAAGTCGACTCGATTTGTAAAAGCAGGACTCGAGTCAAGAGTCGAGTCGATTCAATCTGCTTGAGACAGAACTTGAGTCAAGAGTTGAGTCAGTTCTTCGGTTGTGAGTCAGACTTAAGTCGACTAAAACAAATGTGAGTCAAATGCATCACGGTGAACAATTAGCAAGGGGCTTTGGGGCCACGCCCTTTTCCCTGACAAACCAATTTTACACTAAATATATTATATTTTTCTGACACCCTATATCCGAACCGTCAATATCAAAGTAATTATACACTTGCAATGAGTCAAATTGAGTCAACTCGAATGTATTTTTGAGTCGAGTCTAATCAATTTGGTAAAACTGCACTTGAGTCGAGAGTCGAGTCGATTAATTTGTGTCAACAGCACTTCAGTCAAGAGCAGGGGCGTATCCAAGGGGATCCTAGGGATCCTAGGATCCCTCCTGAGCCGCTCATAGGGCTTTTCGAGTCTCGGCGGGCCCTTTTCGGCGCGTGCAGCTTGCCGAAAAGGCCCGACGAGAACGCGCCAATCGCGGTATTATGGGCTCTTTAAGAGTCGGAAAACCAGGTGAAGCGTGATCTTGTGAGTTTAGAGCACTTCAGAGGGCCTTTAGCGCCTCCAGGGCCCTCTCTGAGACCAGAGGGCCCCTTAGGCGTTCAAAAGAGCCTTGTGCATGTCAGAGGGGCCCTTGGCCAGACCGAAAGGGCCCCTTGTCGGGTCAGAGGGCCCCCTGAACGCGTCAAATGGAACCCTTGCCAGCACAGAACCCTCCCTGGGCAGGTCGGATGTCCCTCTGAGCTTGTCGGTAAGGTGACAAAGCAGCAAGTGCAGTTCCTTGCCAGATTAGAAGGGCCCCTTAGAAGGCTGGTGAGCCCATGAACAGACCAGAGGGACCTTGAAAGCTTAAGTTGCCCCAGTACAGATCGAAGGGGTCCCTGATCAGACCAAAAGGGCCCCTGGGCGGGTAAGAAAGGCCCCTGAACATGCATAATGGCCCCTAGTCAGCCAGAGGGGCCCAGGGCAGAGTAGAGGGCCCCTTGCGCATGTCGACAGGGCAACAAAGATTATACTGGCAGATCGGAGGGGCTCCCTGGGCGAGTTCAGAGAGGCCCTGGCTAAGACCGACAGGGTCCCCTGAGCAGGTCGGACGGCCCTTGAACATGACGGTGAGCTCCCTAGCGTCAAACTGGAGGGGCCCCCTGAGTAAGGGTCGGAGGGACTCCCTTGAGCATGTCAACAGGGCGAACAAAGCAGCCAGTGCTGTCCACTGGCCGAGGTCAAAGGACCTTTGAACTGGCCGAAATGGGCCCCTCCCTTGACAACTTGGAAGGTCAGAGTTCCCTGGTCAGAACGGAAAGGCCCAAAGCACGTAGAGATTAAATAGAAGAAGGACTTATTTCACAATACAAATATCGAAATCGGAGCTTTCTGGTTTACTGAAACACCCCTCGTCAGCGATTATGAGGCATTTGGTAACACGCGAAACTCAGATTTAAATATTTGTTTTGTGGGGTAACACCTCTTTGTATCTGATAAATCACCCACTCCAATTAGGTATGTCTTTTTTGTGGATCCCAGATGAGTTCCTGAACAGGTCGGAAGGACGTTGAAAAGTTTGGAAGGGCACCTAAACAATCTTAAGGACCCTTGGGCAATTTAACAGAATAACGCAGCTGTTAAGGAAATAAACATCGCAATTTTCGCGCCGCTCCGCAGCGCAATTTACCTACAAAAATGTTTGACTGATGCAAGCTGGCGTGACGAGTTATTTGGGGCTCTTTGCGATTAAATCGGATGGATAACGAAAACAAGAGGTTACACCAACTTAAAAACATCGTATTCGTCTCAGTGACCTTGACCTTTGACATCCGGATATAAATTTATTGATTGTGAAGCAAGCTGGCGTTATGTCCAGTCACTTTGAGACACTTTCAGAGCAAATCTCGACGGTGAAACAGAACCCAAAAACGAAGGGCCGCTTTTTAAAGCAATTAGGGCCCTTTCGAGAGCCATTTGGGCCCTTTTCAGGTCGCGGATCCCCCCTGAGCGAAATCCTGGCTACGCCACTGGTCAAGAGTCGAGTCAGTTCTTCAGCTAATGAGTCAAGACTTTTCTGTGTTGATGCCTGTTCGATTGAACGGGAATTAATATATTTAAGTGTGAGACAGAATGATCTTTTCTGAGGTCAACGCAATGTCGTCTTAATTGTTTATATTTTGACGTCAAATTCAGACACGGAATGAAATCATCGTAACCGTAACCTCGTCCAACCGTAACCACCCGTAACCGCAACCTTGAGCGGAAAACACAACCGTAACCGCCCGTAACCGCAATCAACCGCGGTCAGCCATGGTTTAATCGCCCGACTGTAGTGAACACTTCTAGTCAGCAATAGCATACGAGTGCCACAATCTGAGGTCGTTACTGTAGCTGGGTAATAAGGAGAACTTTGCCAGCCCGTCGATCCATCCCTAACTGAATCAGGCGGAAACATGATCATCTGTTACAAACTAGCTGAGCGACAGTAAATTGGCTTCGACGGGATCATATATCACGCCGCTCTCTTGAGATTGTTTGATGGAGGGTAGCCGGCCGCCCGGCTCCCCCGCGTACAATTCACCGTGATGGGATCCGGCCGTCCCCTGTGTATCGGGGCATCACAGTTTCTCCGTAGCAGGAAGCCCGGTGGCGGCGGCTGGCCTAGTTCTGTGACAGGTCAGGCTTCTGCCACCGCCGATATCGACAGATCTGACCTACTCGGCCGATCCGAGGGGACAGCAGTAAGAGCCAATTACCTCGGCACTACCGTGGCGCTTGGCATCGCGACCGGCAATAACTAGATACACGACCGCAATCAATGTGCCCGGATGGTTCCAAACATGGTGAACGCATATAGCCATTCAACAAAAGCCACCAAACGCCAGGATTATCAAAGTTGCTTTCCCTTCCAAACAACAAACACAAAATCAGGCGTGTTATTGTCGGGCAGGGCCATATTCTGAGTTACACTGAACCTATTGGCACAGAAGAACTCGTGGTTCTCGCGTGTCGCCCTACATGCAAAGACCATTTAGTCATTGTCTGTCGGACAGCGGACTGATGGTGATTTAGAGGGCCACATGCAGAAGGGAATAAACACGCACATACACACACATAGCGCGCACAGAGACAGACATGCACACAGGCACACACGCGATGTTGTGCACTGCAGTGATGAAACGTGCTGTAATCGTCAGTCTGACATTTGCGGCCAGGGTTGGGAAAACTGTGGTTGGGCGACACCCGCGGCAGACCGGACACTGAGGTGTCTGCGACAGGGCTGGGGGCAGGGGCGGGGGCGGCGGCGACAGAGCGGATATTGCGGCTTGTCAGTGGTCTACCTAGCACACGAGTCTCGCGACAAAATGAGCCGGGGCCGGCCCAGATGGTGCCGCCAGGAGTGAGCGAGAGAGGAGATAGGGTCGGCCGCGCCACAGCCGAGCCGGGCTTCTGGAGAGAGAGCGAGAGAGCGAGAGAGCGAGAGAGCGAGAGAGCGAGAGAGCGAGAGAGCGAGAGCGAGAGGCGAAGACGAGACGGAGAGCGAGAGCGAGAGCGAGAGCGAAGCGAGAGAGAGAGACGAGAGAGAGAGGAGAGAGAGAGAGAGAGAGAGAGAGAGAGAGAGAGAGAGAGAGAGAGCGAGAGCGCGCGGACATGGTGGTACCGTTTACCAGAGGTCCAGTGCCACGCGCGGCGGCTTCGGGTAATGGGTGGGGTCGACGACAGTAAGACACGGCCATGATACCTTTCCCCGAGCTTAACCATCACGTAAGCTGGGTGGGCGGGGGCCGATACCTTTCCCCGAGTTTTATGTCAGCCGTGACACGCCACTCGGGTCACAGACTGGTAGTTTCGCCGCGCCAAACGCCGGCCGGACCCAGCCCGATATCGGAGCGATTGCAGGGTTGTGTTGAACAAGCTGACGGCTATCAGCGCCGCTGGCCTTACCTACCGATCGGAGCCGTGCGGCCTCGGTCGGTGGCATCGTCACAGAGGACAGGCCACAGGCCGGCCATGGAGACGACCACGAGCCGATTATCGACCGTCGCACCACAGCTACTACCGACAATATACACTACACGAGTCACGAGTCACTATGAACCAACAGAAACACTACATGACTCACTTTGTGTGAGCGTTAATACAAGCATTGTGTGTTGTTTGTTGTTCGTTGCATAACTCACTGATCCACGTCGTGATGAAATAGGTAGGTATATTTCAGACACGGAGCAATAAATGAGCCAGCGATATTAACGTCGGCCACGATAAAGAAAAGAGGTTGGGTGCAAATGTGAGCTAATATGAGTGTGTGAGCTAATGTAATGTGAGAACGGAGTAGTACGTTGGGCCCGACAGTCGTGACCGTGGGTGTTTTAGCGATAACAAATCGACTTCAGCAAGCCAAGTGCTTATTCGCCACCGACCGTGTTGCAACGTGCTGATGTGGAAAGATAAACTGCTCGCTTGGTAATAGAAGGCAACACGGAACAAAGCACGTACCGTAAAACGGGAGACGATGGGGTGAAGTGGAGATGGTACAAGCTTTTTGAAAGCAAGCCCAAGCCTTGCTAGTCGAACAATATGAATAAGGTTACCAAAGTTGAATGTCCAATCGAATGCAGCTGGTCATTAAATCTTTAAATCCGCAATTATTCATAATTGTGGTTACAAATCCATAATTCGATATTTCTAACAATGCTAACATGAAAGGAAGTTTTTAACATTTAAGAAACACATTTTTTACAAAGACAAGTCCAAGTGGGTGTGAAGTGCAAAAAAGGTGGAAAGATTCTAGATATTACCTATACTGAAGTGGCAATGATTGAGAACAATCTTAAAGGACACTGTACGTTGAAATACAAATTTGATGTAAAACAAACCCGGATTTGATAAGCACCATTAAGTCCATTTTTTTAATTCGCGCTCAGTGGCCCAATATCATCGTTCAAAGTTCAGTTTTATTCCACCCAATGACCTTGACGAGTCCGCCACCACTACGTACCAAAATCAATTAATTGCAGCCTTTTGCAACTCTAGAAAATAGTGATATTTTTGGCTTAAGCATTCTAACCAAATTTATGTCAGAAAACATGTCATGTCTTATTATGTCTGATTTAAAGGGACACTGCCACCTTCCAAAAAGTTCTCAAATGTACGCCGTTTGTGGTGCAAAATGATGGGTAATTGCTGGCTGAACACGATTAAATGACATTTGTTTCTCACAAACATTGCTCAATTTCATGAAAATTGCGTTTTAATATTTTGGGCTGATGACGTCAATATGAAGGAATTTTTGGGAAAAAAGAAAACCTTCATGCTGCCATAAGTATGAACTAGTGTATAGCTTAATGTCATGGGCCAAAGGTAAACAAGTTGACTGTAATAACTTTAGCAAAGCAGAGACTACAACATCGGTCACGCCCCATTCAAATACATTGGGGCTGGCGATGTTTACAAATTGCAAAATCAAACTTACGAATTTTTATATTTTTTAGACCAGTGTGGGTTGGTTTTGATACTGGCCATACATAATTGGGCATACACGAGCAAGCCAGAATGGGCTATCTCACTCAGAATATAATGTTAAGTGGCAGTGTCCCTTTAAGCACAATAATAGGCACGAAGGAAAAATTTGCCCCGATGAAGGAAGATTTGCCCGAAGAGTTTTTGGACTTTTACGACGGATTTAAATTTCCAACAATTGATGAAGTTTTCCAACCCAGGTTTATTGGTATCGATTGTTTACATTGTTTTAAGGGTACTCCCTGTAGTGTTTGTTTACAAATAACGGAAATGTCTGAACTGCGGCCTGAATTTGGCGCTCAAAAAATTTGCTGCCATAATTATCTATTGGGTTGTGTAAATCGCAAACCGTTTTTTTATTACGAGCGAGCGCGAAGCGCGGAGCGAGTCTCATTGAATACCGGATTTTTTCTCACATATAAGCGGCCGACCCCGTCCGGGCCCGCCCGGCCAGACCGCGCCGCTGGTCAGAGCTTAATATCTTTGAACCCCGCATTCGATTGACAAGCGTCTTCGCCACCTGATAGCCCCATGCATTGAAACCTTATGATTGTTTGACAATTTTTTTATCACGTAAGGGGTCAGGCATGGCGCGTGACACGTCCGCGTCAGGGGTGTCAGAAAGTTATTATCCTGCTGTAGCTTGGAAACGGCTGGACCTATAAAGCTAAAATTTGGTGTGACTTGGAGACCCCACACCACTGGCAATGTTGCCAGGTCAAACCTTTTGGTCACACTGCACGTGGCGACGTGCAGCGCCCTGTTCCGTCCACGAAAATTACTACAAACATCGTTGAATACCGGGACTATATCTCGGCAACCAAAGTCCGCAAAGACACGGGTCAAACACAGTGCGTAGAGAAAAAACGACCGCCCGGCGTATGCACTATTCCCCTTTACATGCACAAACTTACGGAATCATTTACGTCAAATTCCGGTAAACGTCAGTTTCGGCTCATGTAAACGGGGTTTCAAGCGCTGCCAAACTTCGGAGATTATGTATGTATAATTTTCCGTTCGGCACATGGGAAATGTTTTCTAGTTAGTAGTTTATATTCTTGATGTACTGTTACTTATTCTTTGCTAATACACCTACAACTAATATTTTAGTAGATCAAAAATAAATCTGTGATAATATTGGTATACATCTGTTCTTTTAAATATTTAGATTGGAAGAACTAACATGCAACGATTATGTTTTTTAGTATCAATATATTTTATTTTGATCTAAAAATAGTTATATTTATTGCCAAAGAGATGAAATGCTCATCAAAATAGGTATATTAATTACATGATTTTCTCTCATCTCTATTATCGGCCATTTAAAAACAAAATCTTGCGGCGGCCATTGTGGTGCATGTAAAAATCGAAGCTGTTTGGTACACGTGTAATAGTCGAAGATGTTAGGCAACTGTATTTTGAATTTGTATTTTGAAGGTGTATTTCCAGCATATTTCATTACATTCATTAGAATGTAATGAAATATGTTGGAAATATGGATACAAGCTGCGCCATAAATGGCACGCACATGCCGCCGTCCGCACAAACTGACGCAAACTTACGTAATTTGGCCGCACCGCGAAACCGGTTGGAAAAATTTCGTTTCCGGAACGGAATTTTTCCTATCAGCTCAAATGTAAAACGGGCAAATCACATGGAAAATTTTACGACCTGAACCTTACGTAAATTTGATAGCGGCTATGTAAAACGGGGTATATGTGTCGATCAGCGGCGGTGGTAAGTTGCCAAGTTATCTGGCTATACAACGCAAATTCAAAATAGTTTTATGACGTCTGCAACAATTAAATCAGTGCTCAGCACCTATTTGGGACGTGAAGCGATGACAAACACCAATCTGTAGACCATGTACCGTCTCTAAAATCATGCAAAAATTGAGTATTTTATGCAGTATTTCGCTGTTAAAATCTGCCTGTAATATTTTTATTGACGATTCTATAACATTTCCTTCATTACACCGCCGTAGCTTCAAAACCAAAGGGTGCTAGACGATAAAATGATGCAGCTGTAAAGCGCATCAAATCCATATATTAACCACCAAAACTGAATTTTTACCTCAAACATGAAGCTTATAATTGAATTTAAAATAACGCTCCAAACCTATTTAGTTCAAAGTATCGAATTAGTTCCAGACTAGTGGATGATGATGATGATGATGAGCCCGCATGCCTGCCGCAATGCGAAAGGTAATCAAGCTCGATAGTGCAGAGCCAACTGATAATGCCCTGTCTGTCCCCCGTTAGCACGTAGCCTTTCCATAGCCTGTAGCCCATAGCCGTAGCCGTAGCCGTTTCCTGTAAGCCCGATATTTCTGAAATTTCACCAATCTCGGGTTTATTAGCCTTAAATAATGTAGAGTTCAGAATTAAATATACGTCAATTCTGTAATCCGTACGAAATTGAGGCTCGTTTTGGGTGCCTAGCATGTTTTTTATTTTTATCATATGTCTCAGCATGTTTTGAGCATTAGCGCGAGCGTGTGGTAAAAGGTTTTCAGCTCTCAGATAACTAATGTTAAGTCATTGGTCAAAGCTTTCGGCCCGCCGGGCATTTACAGTTTACCAAACTATTTTTAACGCAGTTTCCATAACGTAGGTAGACATATGATAAAATAAATACCACACTTAGGCCGATATAATTTCTTTAGGACCTCGGTCGTTGTAGGATTTTCCACCAATGACAATGAAAATCCAACAACGACCTCGGTCCTAAAGAAATTATTTGTATCGGCCCCGTGTGGTATTTATTATTATACTATGCCGAGATTTTGCCAGGCAAATTGCTCCAGACTTTACAGCTTGATGAAATATTTCAAAACGCCGAAATAAAAGTGTCTGACTGCGTATATTACAACTTTAATCATAAAGTGAATATTTTGTCAAACGAAACGTTTTGGGTGGATATTGGTCAGAAAAGATTGCGCTTATCAGCTGTATATCTTTAATCGCTCAGCTTCCTCCGGTTTGAAAGTTTTGGCGGTGTAATGGAATAGATTTCCGAAATTCGACAATGTTAATGCTACAGGCGGCTTTTAGCACCGAAATATTGCTTAAAAACGTTTATTTTCATTTGCAACTGAGAGGCGGTATTTAAGAGTTATGCCTTTAAGAGTTATGTTGGTCTCATCTGTGTGTGTCCCATAGGTTTCGAGCACTTATTATAATCGTGAAAATCGGGGTAAGAACCGTGATTTTTCGTTGGTGCAGCCATTAATTTTGCACGCGCCACGCGCTGCTCGCCGACTGACATTGCATTCGCCAGCTCATTCGATTCTCTACAAACATAATGTGGCTCGTTTGGTTGCGAAATATCGACCTTGGATGGCAGCCATGTTTTCGCGATTTTTCGCATTTCGCGCTATTTACTTTTTATGTTGTTTAAAAGACATGGGAGAAAAAGCCGTTCTCTCATACGTGCCACGGTTTCGTCATGCACCCTACGAAACACGCTTTCTTGACAGTGCACGTCGTTGGAATGTCATACCTAGATCGTGTGAAATTTTCACCAACCTAATTGCCAATGGTTAAGGTGCACAGCTGAGCAAAGAAAAAAACGGCAAATCGGCCACAAACAGACAGACAGTAGACAGACGACGCATTTAGTCAAATAGTAGCATGCTTTGCACAAGACGAACCTCGTTGGAACGGGTGATAATTGACGCGGATTTATTCGGACTCGCTCGTCATTCGCCGCTTTAAAGGAATAGTTCACCTTGAAAAAACAAAATCGAGGAAAAAGCTCAGAAAATGATGAGAGAAGCAATAAATTAAGTATCAAATTACTAGTAAGTCAAAGAAAAACCTATATTTACGCGGAAAAAGCAATTAAAATTTCAATTACTTTGGTGATAATTCATATTTTTTTTCCTCAAAGTAATGCAAATCACTGGCTGACGAAGCACGCAACGTCATCATTTTAGTGAGGGATCGTGTCCGTATAAATGGTGGTACTTGCCCAAGTACTTGTGAAGATCCGGAAAATACAAAAAACGCTTTGCAACCATCACAGTTTTTTGCTTTAACGTAGGTATTCGTCCACTAATTATATTTCACTATGGGTGAAAGTGTGGTGTCTGCCACCGTCGCTCACTGTCGTCGCTACCATACCCCGAGTCGTCAAAACACCCGCTCATGCACGCGTACCAGTAATCCAGCCGCTACGGCTCTACCGCCGCGATCAGGCTCCTATCACCTCAGCGGCGGCCTGCGCCGGCGGGCGGCCACATCAAACAGCGGCACGCCGCGCTAATGCATCGGAGTGGGGGCGGGCGGGTCCGGTGAGTGCTGACATCGCACACGTGGGGGACAGATACGCTTTGTACGCGCGCTCGGACATGTCACGGCAGCCGCCTGAAACACTACAACACTACGCGTCACAGACACGTTGTTACCCACCCGCAAAAATGTCTTATAGAAGATTTAAACATCAAATCATTATCATAGCAATTACCTAGCAAAGTTGATTCTTGCAATAAATAATGAGTACTGAAACAGTAATGGTTTTGTCCAGCACTTACACTTTTCATAGTCCTTACGTCATCTCCTGTGCGTCATAATCATACGTCAACTTTGAAAATCAGCCAATCAGCGCCTTGGAGTTTTACCGGGTTACACGGTCCCGACTTTTAAGGACCTGAATATTAAATAATTTAAGAGGTTTATTGGAAATGTGAAAGTTCACAAGTCCATTTCGGAGCATGCGCCACAAAACCTTTGGCTATCTCAACTCAAACCCTATGTTAAAGGTGACTAATTCCTTTAAGGCGTCGGGGGTCAAAGTCGTATGGTAGCATGGGCGTGACTTCTCGTACTTGCCATAGGGTTACATGTTAAAAGGCCCCTTTTCAAGCCAAGTTTTCGAGACTTTCTTCAAGGAAATATATCAAAGTTGCATCATAGAAATAAAGTTTGAGCGTGGTTTTCATTTCGATTTGTGGGATCAAAATGTCAAGCCCAACCAACGGTTTCTCGAGTTATTAGCCAAAGTAATGCAACAGCGCCGCCCGCCGACTACTTTTGTCAGTACCCAAGATTGGCCGCGTCATAAAAGACAAACTCGGCCATGGAGGTCGCGGGACAATGCTTACCATTATACGAATATATGAAGTTTGGTGATCGAAACAAAGCGCCATTACATGTGCGAGATGATGCAGCCATATCCTGGTATATTATTATAGTTATTTAGTGTATTTTGTATTCTTAATGTAAGTGTATTGTAGTGTATTTCTTATAGTTGTATTGTAGTGTATTTCTAGTGTATACAAAACAAACTTTGGAGTACCCAGTATATAGTGCCCTGAAGGCGTCTTACTGGTATTATGACAAATGAAATAAATGATAGTTTTTATATTTGAGCTGCTTTGGTGAGCATAGGGGACGATGAAAAATAATATTTAGTCCCTTAGACTTGTTTTAGCATGTTTTTGCGGTATCATCCGGAAGAGGCAGTGTCCCTGTGCTGTAAGTGCTAAAAAGCTTGAATATATTAATATGCCTGTACAATGTACAATGTACATACATAAAAAATTGGCTGCGCGCTGCGCCAAGTGAGGGGGCGGTGCCGGCGCTCTCTGCCCCCTCCCTCCTCTCCCCATCACCAACTCCCCGTGCAAAGTATGAATAGAACAATGACATAGCTTTAAGAGTGAGTGATTTAACTAAAATGAGCTCTGCGCGGGTGCGTTTGGTAGCCTGCGACTTAATTCCGACCATTGCATTCGCTCGCTGGTGACATGACAATTGCATTCGACTGTTACATTCCAGCTGATCTAGTTAGTTTCGATTATGAATTTATGACAGAGCTCCGCATTCTAAGCAGGGGCTAAATGTTTGTTTGTTTATTGGGGTTTTGGGGCGCGCCGACAACTAAGGTAAATTTGCACCCAAGGGGCTAAATGAGTAAAGGCGACAGCAATGTGGGAGGAGGAATTCGCACAATAATTGTAAGATAAAGTTAAAGTAAACGCTCATTTTTTTGTGATGTAAGCTGTTACGGATCGGGGATCCGTCAGTTTGTCAGTCAGACCGTCAGCCTCCGAGCGGCGTGCGGGCCCAGACCTGTGACCTTGAACGCGCTCGGCTCAAGCCGCGTTTCAGCGAACCAATCAGCAGCCGCGACCGGTCAGCACGCTTCTAGCCCGAGGCGCAGGAGGAGCGGAGCGGTGGTTCGACGCCGCCTCTTATACGGCCTTGGGTGGGATGCCGCAGCGAACCATGTGTCGTGCGGGACGCGGCGAGACGATCAAGGAACTGCCTGATTTGCATTGTAAACTCGACTGTAAACTCGACGTCACTCTCGTAAACTAACTTCTGCTACTGTATGATGACTGTTGTGCATAATGGCGTGAAAACCTTGATGCCCTGGCATTTGTGTTGTTGTCAAGGGCGTACCCACCTATACGGACAATACGGAATTTCTGTACCAATTTTGACGGGCGCCGAAGACCCCCATATCATTTGTGTGTGCAATTAGCACCGTCAACAGGACGGGCACTCGTGAAAAAGGACAATTAGCACTCCTAGAAGTAAATGGCATCTTAGGGACATAATTGGATAAAACATGACACATTTGTAATATTGCGATTTTGTCTGGCAATGCCGCTCCCTTGAGCGATGACACCCCTGGGCGTTGGCAACCCCCAGCGCCAATGTGTCCGTACCACTTGTTTGGGTCGTCACGCCCCTGGTAGTGTTGTATGGCATGGAACCGTACAACCGATAACCGGGTAGAACAGAACCGGGTAGAGATCTTGCAGAATCTGTACCCGGTTTACTNGGGCTACTCTTCGTAAGTGGGTGCGACAAAAAAGCTATCCGAATATAGCATGCTTGATTACGTGACCGAGCACAAAGATAAACTGGGGGCGATACCGCCGACTGTCGCACTGCCACAATTACTGACGATATCTCTCACCAGAATTGCGTGGCGAGATATAGGAAACTGGCACTGAGCGGCCCTCAAGATAATTCGAGAGTGTGATAAGTGGCGCCGTGCTTCTCTTCACCTTGCCCACTATGATTATTACGTAATGTTAATGTATTCCTGTAAACCGGAACGCGACCGTGACAATAATGGTTATATACTTAATATATTTAACCCTGCGCCGTCCGGTGTTTCACCTACATTACCCCTCTCCTGGACACTGATTCGCTGATAAGACGCAGTTAACGTCTGAGACCCTGCAAACCGTAGCCTGCCGCGCCGCCGTTCATCGTGACAACATGCCCCGCTAATGAGAGAAGCCGGGGTGGCGTCGCAGCGGTGTGGCCCCGCTCGGCCACCGGTCAGGGACCAGCCGCAGTCCCAGTGGCGCGGCGGGCAGGCCGGCACGTGGCCGATGGCACGTCACACGGCGACGGCGGCGGCGGCGGCCAGGTGGTGGTGTCTGCAGAGGCGGCCAGAGGCGGCCGAGACCGGCCACGGACGCGGGATCAATACAGCTCACTGGCGCGCGCTTTCGCTCTCCCGCCGCGCCCGTCACGCGCCGCGCCCACCGCCTCTGCCTCTCTCTCATTCAGCGCCACGAAGCCGACGCCGCCGGCTCAGGCTCCGAGGCAGCAGCGGCGGCGATCAACGGGGAGAGTATCGGGTTCAGGGCACGACGCCGGATTCCGGGGTCACGGGTCCGGGCCAGCCACGGGGCTGCGGGCTTCTGTCTCCGGGGCTGGGAGGCCGTATGTGACGCTGTGATGACTGGTCGACTCAGGGTACAAGGTTGATGTTTGAGCTCTGAAATCGGTCGCTTCTTTGTCTTGGTTTGCATAACTCCATGGTCTTCTGGATGGGTACAATCCATGGTCTAGTGCATTAGATGATAAGAACCCCATCCCATCGAGTCCTGGGCTCGAAGCTCTCCTGTTTCGCTTCTGAAGCTCAGGGTCGCTGACGCACTGGCAACTGATGCACTTCTGATTTCTGACGTCACACTGCTGAATTCTGACGTCACGGCAGGTTTGGGACATTGAATTTACCGCCGCACTCTTGGATCGCTGATGCTCCCCCGCCACCAGATATGGCCCAGTTTTGTGCCACCTCGTCGATCGCCGTAATGTGTAGAGGACGGTCAATGGGACGTGATGGATGGTACGGTTGTGTGTTGCACTCCATCATGTGTCCTGTTAATGCAAATAGACTCCCCTTGGCCTGAACGATGACATTCAGAAGTGATTGATGGAAAAGACTTAATTGTTCCTTGTTTATGGGAAACAGGAACTGACAAAATATCGAATGGTATAACGCACAGTCAAGACATTTCAACTTCAAGATACAACAGACTGTAATATAATCTTGACTCTCATAACATAATTCATTTGTATAAATAGCTACATATAATAGCTATAATTACATAAGTCAAACATTGGATGCTAACACATACCTAGTTATGTCCCTTTACTTACATAATGCGTCACATGCGTCACAAACGTTGCACGTGCGCCCAATGTCGGTACAAAATATAAGTACAAAATATATGTATGTCGGTACAAAATATAACAAAATATAATATAAGTTTGCACATGTCTGACGACAGGGATCCACTATCTGCGGATACGAAGTTGCTGCCGAGTTATATTTTGTTTATAAAAACTGTTTGCTCAGTGCCTCTGGTTGTCATATTTTCCCCTGGCGGCGCTGCAGCGAGGTGGCTGACAGCTGGTCAGTAGATCATTTATATGACTCAGAAGCAATTTTGTCATTATTTGTCTGGTTATTTCTTGAATATAATGTAGTGATATGTTATGTGTCAGGTAATGTGTAATATACGCTTGATTAAATTCCTGCTGCTGCTGCCGCTAGCAGTATGCCACAACACTATATTTATCATCAATGCACAACATGATTCACAGTGCAGCTAAAACGTGATATTTTTATCCTTCAAATACTAGTTCTGGAATCGTGCAATTCTAGTTACCATCGAAGTGTATTTCGCGAAGTCAATTCAACATTACAGTGTGGCTTTGACGTTATCATGGTTGAAACTATATCCATTTCTGAATTAACATCCATTCCCTCCCATTTCGCCTAGCAGTATGACCTGGTAGCGGCTCATCTGGCCCGGAGCTGCTGCAGCTCCAGCTCGCAGCTCCGTCTCACCGTCGGCTCGGCAATGAAGCTGAGCCGTCCAGCTCTCTGGGGCGCTGTCGCAGCTGGCGAGCTTTCGCTGAGCTGTGAGGCAGCTCCCACGAGACCGAGCTGCCGACGTTCAAGACTCGGCCGCCCCACCGCTGCCATCGCCGCCGCCACCGCCACCGGTGTCGTCCCATCTCACTATACCGCCGCCACCGCCGCCACCGCCGCCACCGCCGCCACTACCGGCCCACAGCCGTCATGCAGCCGCCGCCCGGCCAGCCTCCCGTCTGGACCTGTCCCAGCCATGTAGTATGCATGGCAGAGTAAGTGAGTTTGGTGGCGTGGCTCGCGGGCCCGTCGCCGGCCTGAGTGACCGGCGCGTGACTGGTGGCCGGTCGCCATTAGCTCGGTGGCAACACTGCCACTCGTCGGGGGGCTGCAGCTGACCCCACGTGCAAATCTCGCCAGCTGTGGTGTGCGGAGAATGCTAATCTCACCAGCTGTGATGTGCGGAGAATGCAAAGCTCGCCTAGCTGTGATGTGTGGAGAAAGCAAACCTCGACCAGCTGTAATGTGTGTAATGCAAGCCTCACCAGCTGTGATGTGCGGAAAATGCGAATCTCGCCAGCTGCAGCTGTGATGTGCAGAAATGCAAATTTCTCCCAGCTGTGATGTGTGGAATACAAATATCACCAGCTGTGATGTGCTAAGACGTGTTAAATCTTGCTAGATGCGACGAACATACAATCTGGACATTACTATAAGTGTGATGTGCTGAGAATGTATAACAGCGGTTCTCAGTGATCAGAGTGCAGTTACCCCTTTGTTATCCAGAATGACTCTCCCTGATCCTCATGGGACAGACCACAGCTCTCGGCTTTCATGTATGCGGTACAGTGTAACTTCAGGTGCTTACTACTAGTGCCATCTAAGGACTATAATATAATTATAAATGTGTGACATGCGGTACAGCATGACTTCAGGCGCCACCTACTAGTGCCATCTAGGAACTTGAATAAAAGTCAACATTCATGTTGTAGCTTTTGATCTAGAACAGTGGTTCGCAACGCATACCAACACGTACTCCGTAGGTATTTACCACAAAGCTGAACATCACTTACCATCAAAAGCGTATCGGTTAGCTCAGCGGTAACTCGCTCGCATGCCGAGTGAGAGGTCCTTTGGGATTGGGCTCCCGATTAATCCGTAGCCCAACAGTGACGCATATGTGTAACACTGATACTCCCTGTAATAGGGTAAATGGTCTGCTATGGAGTGGCTTGAATACATTAAAAAAGTATATATATATAACAAATATAAGGCATCTACTTTCCATCATTTTGCAAAACAAGCAATTCGTGTGTCCCTTTTGAAACCACCTACACTCGAGCATAGCAATTTCGTCAATTCGTTAAGAAACACGGAAGCAAGGAAGTGGAGCTCCTTTAGCTCCAGGCAGTGGCTGTAGTGTCCACCAGTACAGGTCAGGCCAGTCTGAATTTATCTCGCTTCAGCAACCCCTCTGATTTATAGATGACACTTTATCTGCCAGTGAACCCTAATGGAAGAACTCGTTTAATAATGCTTCACTTTTAGCGAAACTCATTTAGTACGTTTTTAAATCCATAAAATTTTCACTCATTGAACAAGATGATGCTGAGTTTTAAATCAATATTTATATTTAAATTGCGCACATATCAATAATTAGACGATATCGGAAATACGATTGCAAATACATCCACCATTGATGCATTGATATTTTAAGCCACTGTATCCGTTCCGTTATCCGTTATGTTATCCGTTCCGTTATCCGTTCCGTTATCCGTTCCGTTATCCGTTCCGTTATCCGTTCCGTTATCCGTTCCGTTATCCGTTCCGTTATCAGCATGTTTCATATTTTACGAATTAGGCATGCTAACTGTCACAGGCATCTCAATGTACAAACCTAGTCGAAACTGAATCAAGGCGAATGGAACTGTCACACACACACACACACACACACACACACACACACACACACACACACACACACACACACACACACACACACACATACACGTGCGCGCGCACGGTTGATTACAGCCGGTGACACACACACACACAAACACGCACACGCACAAGCACAAGCACACGCACACGCACACGCACACGCACACGCACACGCACACGCACACGCACACGCACACGCACACACCAGGGGTGTATACAGGGGGCGGCAGGGGGCGGCCGCCCCCAACCCTAGTATCCACCGCGCAGGGGGTGGTGGGGTGCGGCAGCCTCCTGCGCCAAAGGCGCAGGGCTCCCGCTCCGCGCCGAAGGCGCATAAGGCCTCGTAAGCAGACCAGTTTTTGCACCAAAGGCGCTGAAATAGGCCTCCTTACAAGGTTCGATATCTGACGTTTGCTGCACTCAGACCAGGAGCCACCCTCTGGCTAAGTGCTGCCCTTAGGTCATGCACCACCCTCAGTACAGGAGCTGTTCCTGGCCAGGTGCCGCCCTCAGGCCAGGTGCCACCCTCAGGTTACGTATCACCCTCTGGCAAGGCACTGGCCTCAGGTCAGATGCCGCCCTCATGCCAGGTGCCGCCCCCTAGCCATGCACCGTCCTTAGCCATGTAATTGTACCACCCCTAGCCATGTTCCGCCCCCTAGCCATGTGACCCCCCCAGCCATGTGCCCCCCTAGCCATGTGCTGCCCTATGGCCAGGTGACGGCGTCACTCCGGCCAGTGAGGACGCCCCTTCAGCCGGTGACGGCACCCCATCGGCCAGTACCGGTGCCCCTGATTAATGACGGCGTCCCTCTAGCCAGTACCGGTGCCCCTGATTAATGACTGCGTCCCTCTAGCCAGTACCGGTGCCCCTGATTAATGACTGCGTCCCTCTAGCCAGTGACGGCGCCCCTCTGGCCAGTGACGCCGCCCCTCCGGCTAATGACGGCACCACTCGTGATGGCGCCGTGGCCCACCAGTCACTCTCGAGCCGTACATACGTACGGTGTCCGCTGAAGCGGGTGTTTAACTTTCCGAGAGAAGGCGCGAGCTGCTGCTCACGGTTGATTACAGCTGCAGTTGCTGGTGGATTGGTATGCTGTGCAGTGTCGGTTGCTGATGGATTGCTATTCTCTACTGCGCTAGTTGCTGGCGCTAGTATACCTTGTTGACCAATGTCATATACTTTTACATATACTTTGTAATGTATCTTATAATGTCTATTATAATGTCTCTTATAATGTCTCTCAAAACAGTGTTAACAAATATTCAATACATTGTATACTATTGCAAAATATAATGAAGATGGGGGCCGGACTTATTTTTATTTGTTTCCATAATCCTAAATTTTCACCCGGATTCGGTTAGGTTCATGAGGGACGACACCCTCTCCCCCTTGAGTCAATGATCAATCGACACATGAAAACTTCAGTCGGTTGCAATTCCGGAGTATGGTCAGACCACCTAGCAGCTTGAAGCGTTGAATTCAAAAGTGCATAAACTTTGACGTCCTTTTCTAACTAGTCTCCGATGCCTAACGCGTATGGTCGCCTCACTGGACAGCTCGAGGACGGCTTCAGACTGAAGAATTGAGTTGAGTTGCATAAGTGACGTAGGTACACACATAGGTTCTCCTATACCAACAATGGCCCAGAGCTGACCAATCATTCCATATGACGCTCGAGTGCATATGTTTGCACTAGAACGGTTATTTTCTGACAGCGGCCTAGAAGGGTCACCTATTTACACTAGGGGCCGGTAATGCTCGATTGGGGTCAAAATCGTAATTCCAATAAATCCGGTAAAGCGCGGCGCATCCGCCGGGATTCGAGCCGGTGCATCCATTCACCATTCACATGATAACCGAGCGAGCTAGCCATCACACCACAGAGGCAGAGAACAGCAGAGACACAAAGCTCAAAGCAATCGAAAGGCATAGTACCGAGAAGCATAGCATCGCTTCGTGAAGCGCGGGGGGCGCAATTTGCACCCCTCGAGGACGAGACTAAAAAACACAATCCGTCGGGCCCTGACCGAGTGCCTTTTTTAGTTTCATCCTCGAGGGTTGCAAATCGCAAAGTGTAACTGGATCCGCGCCTGGGGCTACCCACTTCTAACATCTGAACATTTTTGTCTGAGATGCAGGGCGTGTTTGATTTTATATTTACAGTAGCTTAGGTCTTGTCTATTTTGATGTTTTCAGACAAGTATGTGCAATTGCATACATACTTACCTACGACGATGCTTGTTTAACAGTATTTGAACAGTATCTTTATATGACTCAATCATAAGAAACGTATTCTGCGATATGTCCCCTTGATAATTATAATGATGATGACGAACTTGACGGGATATTTAAAAACAAAATACCTAATAACTTAAGAAAGCAGTATTCTCTATCAAATATACATAGGTATATATCCATCTAGTAAATTACTCCAGATTACAATCCATTATTTGTAATTGCATTCTTCCACAGGCAAAAAGGGTTAAAATGAAGAAGAAGAAAACACAGGACAGCGTCTATCGCTGTTACTTTGGTCGGCGGCGTCAATCGATGACAAGCAGCAAAGACTGTGTGAGCCGATAACGACTGGGTGTTCCCAACGCGGGCGATCGACGCATCCCAATATTTCTATATAGGTATCTCTTGTTAAACAAAGAAAGGTATATTATTACAGCTGTTCAATATTATTATCTGCAAGGCTCCACATGTCAACTTTGCAGTAATCGTCTAAGATATCTTGATTGAGTCCTTGCAAACTAGCTACTTCCATTGCTGCATTAACCAAAGGGTGCATCGATTTCGCTCCCACTAACCGCTGCGACCAGCTAGCAAGTTCCCCGGTCGCCCGTTGATAGTTCCCGGTAGGCCAGGCCGTCCGGACGGCTCGGCTTGTATTTACCATGTACCTGTAACATGTCGACACAGTCCTGACACGGTTCGGTCACTGGTAACAGCACCGTCAGACATCAGGAATAGCCGGGCGGCGGACCATCGCCACCGCTCGGCCGATGGCGATCGATGGACATGGCGGCGTGAGCTGCAACTGACAGAGATCAACAGTAACAATGGCCCGGCCGTGGAGAGTCGCTCCGAGTAACGGCGCAGCCCACTCAGAGCCATAGAGAGGCGCGGCGGTCTGTCCGCTGGCGAGTCGGTCGCCAGAACAGCATGTCAAACACACCGCAGTGCAGCGCCGCCGCATAACAGCCTCAATCAGCCGACGGCGGTCCCAGCGGCCGCCACGGGCAATAGAGTTTACAGCGTCTCTCACTGCTCTCCGCAGGGTACCTTCCGACAAACAGGGCTTCCTCGGCGGCTACGCGGGGTGTTCCGCAAACCCATCAGACGCTATATTGGGAGCCAGTCCGTCTTGTCTTTTCTCATCTCTGCGGACCTGGCTCAGCTCGATTCGGCCCGGCTCAACATGTCTCTCGTCTCTCGTCTCTTCTCTCGTCTATTGTCTCGTCTCTCGTCTCTCGTCTCTCGTCTCTCATCTTTCGTCTTTCGTCTCCCGTCTTTCGTCTCCCGTCTCTCGTCTCTCCTCTCGTCTCTCGTCTCCTGTCTCTCGTCTCCTGTCTCTCGTCTCCTGTCTCTCGTCTCCTGTCTCTCGTCTCCTGTCTCTCGTCTCCTGTCTCTCGTCTCCTGGTCTCTCGTCTCCTGTCTCTCGTCTCCTGCCTCTCGTCTCCTGTCTCTCGTCTCATGTCTCTCGTCTCCTGTCTCTCTCTTCCTGTCTCTCTTCTCCTGTCTCCGTCTCCTGTCTTCGTCTCCTGTCTCTCCCTTACTCCTGTTCCTGTCTTCCTGTCTCTCGTCTCCTGGTCCTCGCTCCTTGTCTCTCGTCTCCTGTCTCGTTCCTGTCTCTCGTTCTCCTGTCTCTCGCCGTCTCTCGTTCCTGTTCTCTCGTCTCCTGTCTCTCGTCTCCTGTCTCTCTCTCCTGTCCTCGTCTCCTGTCTCTCGTCTTCCTGTCTCTCGTCTTGTTTCATCGTCTCTTGTCTCTCTCTCCTGTCTCTCATCTTCATCTCTCATCTCTATCTCTTCATCTCTTCATTCTCATCTCTCATCTCTCATCCTCTCATCTCTCATCTCTCATCTCTCATCTCTCATCTCTCATCTCTCATCATCCTCGGTCTTCGTCTCTCATCTCTCATCTTTCATTCTTTCATCTCTCATCTCTCATCTCTCATCTCACTCTCATCTCTCTCTCTCATCTTCATCTCTCATCTCTCATCTCTCATCTCTCATCTCTCGTCTCTCGCCCCGTCGCCCCTCGCCCCTCGTCTCTCGTCTCTCGTCTCTCGTCTCCGTCTCTCGTCTCTCGTCTCTGTCTCTCGTCTCTCGTCCTCTCGTCTTCGTCTCTCGTCTATTGTCTCTCGTCCCCTGTCTCTGTCTCTCGTATCTCGTCATTGTCTCGTCTCTCGTCCTCGTCTCTCGTCTTCTCGTCTCTCGTCTCTTGTCTTCTCGTCTTCTCGTCTCTCATCTTTCGTCTCTCGTCTCCTCATCTCTCATCTTCTCATCTTCATCTGTCATCTGTCATCTTTCATCTCTCAATCTCTCGTTCCTCTCGTCTCTCGTCTCCTTCGTCTTCTTCGTCTCTCGTCTCTCGCTCTCTCGTCTATCGTTCTATCGTCTCTCGTCTCTCGTCTCTCGCCCCTCGCCCCTCGTCTCTCGTCTCTCGTCTCTCGTCTCTCGTCTCTCGTCTCTCGTCTCTCGTCTCTCGTCTCTCGTCTCCCGTCCCTGACGACCCCGGCTCGGCTCGGCTCGGTAGCTCGGTAGTTCTGCGCTATGATAGAGGGCCGGGGAACGGCTGCCGGCACGCCACGTCAATACCACCGGGCAGGCCACCGTTCGCCTGCAGCAATGCAGCTGCCCGCCCGTCGACGGCCAGCAGGCAGCACTGCAGCTGGTGGTACGGCAGCTGGGGTAATGCTACAGCTGGTGGTACGGCGGCTGGGGTAATGCTGCAGCTGGTGGTACGGCCAGCAGGCAGCACTACAGCTGGAGGTAGGCAGCTGGGGTAATCCTGCAGCTGGTGGTACGGTAGCTGGGGTAATACTACAGCTGATGGTACGGCAGCTGGGGTAATGCTACAGCTGATGGTACGGCAGCTGGGGTAATGCTACAGCTGATGGTACGGAAGCTGGGGTAATGCTGTAGCTGGTGGTACGGTAGCTAGCAGGCAACATTACAATTGGTGGGATAAAGCAAACGGCAACACTGCCACTGGTGGGATAAGGTAAGAGGTAACACTGCCACTGGTGGGATAAGGTAAGTGGTAACACTGCCGCTGGTGGGATAAGGTAAGAGGCAACACTGCCGCTGGTGGGATAATGTAAGAGGTAACACTGCCACTGGTGGGATAAGGTAAGTGGTAACACTGCAGCTCTTGCAGCGGTGGCTGGCAGGCACCATGGCAGTCAGACACCAGGCGCACATAAACTTTCGGTAGAAAATGCAGTGCCTTATGTGCGTTGTATGTTTGCACATCAGATGAACTCAAGAGTATCCGTAAAGGAAAATCAAGCTTTCCGTCTTTTTGGTCAGCTGGGACGTTAGATGACGTAACCGCTCGCCGGAGAAGCACAGACTTTACAAAGGTAGGATAAGATGTTGACTTGCCTTCTGCTTAGTGATGGAAAATGCCCCCTCCCCCACCCTACCTCTTGAGGCTGTAAGAGATCTCACATCAGTAAAAACAAACATCTAGCAAATTCTGGTCGCCGGTACTTTCGATACAGATCGCTGGAAATAGTTGAGTTATCACCAGTCACTAGTCAGGACTGAATCGCCTCATGAGACTTGTATGATGCAATACATTGTTCACACATCGTTCGGAAGACTCTTGATGACCTCCATCTCAGCTGCAAAGGTCGGATGCCGGCGAGCTCAGGCCGTTGTTTGCGTTCGCGTGTCGTTTGCATGTGTGCCTAGAAGACGAGGCGAGTCAGTCGGAGAAGACGAGGCGAGTCAGTCGGAGAAGACGAGAGATGGTGAAAAGGGGCACGTGACCGCAGTACCTGACCGGCGGGCCAACGCCAGCCAATCGGCACTCGACTGGTCTGACACCGACCAATCAGCACCTGTCATGGTCTGACATCGACCGATCAGCACCGGTCACGGTCCGACATCGTCTAATTAGCTCAAGTCACGCTAAGCTGTCACACAGACTGTAATGACTGTATGAGGTTTCGACGTTCAACATCTGGGGAACTACCGCAAACAGTAAAAAATAACGTTAATAACCCGTCCGCTCCACTGGGCAGGTTGAGTGGTTGGTACCAAGATCAGTGATATGCAATTAGGATTGATACCATGCTACCCGTGGCCACCACCCGTCTATCTATAAAGCCTCGCCACAATAGGGCGGTATCCGCCCCCCAGGTTTTCAGACTAGCGGAAAAACGCGGCGCGTTAGCGCCGCCAAATTTTTATAGCTTGTTGGGCATCCAATTCCGCACACTTCTGAAAAAATTGACGTCCTAACTTTCAATGGTCCACCGTTGTTAGGTCACATTAAATGACCTGACCTCAAGTCACGTTTTTGTAAGTTTGACATCTTGCCGAAGCCAAAACAGTGGTGAACCAAACAGTTTTGAAACTCACATGTGTTAATAAGGCCTTCGATATCTTACAGTCGTTTTATCTTGGATTTTTTTTATCGGTGACCTGAGGTCATTCAATTTTGAGACCTCCCATTATAGTCTATGGGAGAAAATTGAAATGCGCCACCAATCGAACAAAACCTCGCTAAATGTGGTCAGTTTTCATCCTAATCACTAATTCTGAAGCAAAGTATTAAGAATAAAAGCTGTATTTTTCTTCAGTGACCTCGTTAAGGTTCAAATCCAATGTGCCAAAAGGTCATATGGGTTTTGCTAAACAAAAACTCCGTGTTCTAACGAAGATGAGTACTGTGGTTTTCACATTCTGTTTCTTCTTGTCAAACTCCATCGTGACATAAAAAAGTTGACTTGAACCCTACATGACCTTCAGGTCAGGTCAGGTTTCATTTTTTTGTAGTTTGACTAGCTAATAAAACGATATATGTTTCCAATGCGCCGTGATGTGAAAAAACACGATGGGTGGGCAAAATGAGCTGCTCTTACCTTTAAAACTTAAAAGTTATTAACAAAAAAACTGAGTAAAATTAAGCATTTTGACCTGGTGCGCTGACTCTGAGCCTTAACTATTGAACCGGATCTCAAATCTTGATGGACATGTTGGCGAAAAGGTGTTTCAAGAGAAAGCAGTGTTTTTTTCAGATTGCTTCTAGGCTATGGTTGTTAACTGAGCTAGCCCGGATTATGTGAAGCAGTGCTCCAATTTACTCGAAATATGGGACCTCTGGACCTCTTTTTTTACCTCTGTGACCTCAATATTGAACCTGATCAAAAAAATAGCTAAGTATTTTCGCTAGTACTCGTCACGGTCTACCTCACGCCCGTTTTTCCGATTTCTCGCTACGTTGCGTAGTTTTTGGAGATCTCTGGGGGCGGTTATCCGCCCCCCCCCGTCGGTTCGAAGTTGGCTCAGACCCCCGTCGGTGCGAGGGATAATACGGTTTTGTATCTGTCATACACCCGAGTCTCCTGGATGGGATCTCGTATCTCCTGGATGGGAGTACCCTACCGAAAAGAAACCGCCTACCCAACTCCTCCTCTCCCATCCAGCCCGTGTCCTATGGAACGCACTACTAATTCGAATGGAGGTATCCGCATCAATTCAGCCCGTGAATTAACTGGGACTGTGCGAACAGACAGAGAGACATACTGGCTTTCTTAAACCCGGCATTGACTGGGGGCGTTTAAAGGGACACTGCCAGTTGCCACCTTCCAAAAAGTTCTCAAATGTTTACCCATTTTGTGGGCAAAATATTGAGTAATTTGCTGCTGACACGTTATGACATTCGTTTCTCACAAAAAGTGCCTCAATTTTCATAAAAAATACGGTTTTAGTATTTGGGCTGATTGGACGTTCATATGAAGGAATTTGGGAAATTATATAAAACCTTTCACGCTGCCATATGTATGAACTAGTGTATGGCTAATGTATGGCCAAATGTAAAACAAGTCGACTGATCCATCAACATTTTAATATGAGTGACAACGTCATCGGGACCCTGGTCCCCATTCAAATACACTGGCCTGGGGATTTTCCAGATGTAAAAAGTCAAACTCAAATTCTTTGTATTCGACCTCGGTGCGTTGTTACGAGCGAGCGCGAAGCGCGGGCGAGTCCTCTTACGAGCGAGCGCGAGCGCGGAGCGGTCCTCATTTGAATACCAGATTTTTATCACCATTATAAGCGCCGACCCGGCCGGCAGGGGTAAAAAAAACGCGTCCTGCCGATTGGCGTCCGGCGACCAAGATAGCCAGCTTTGCTGACTGGAAATAGCGACCAAAAGCGGCCGGGAAAATATTTAGTTTCGTTTGTTGCATTTAGGCTTTCATTTAGTTTCCGCTTTCCATGTTTTTTTTTAATATCTCTCTCTCATTACTAGTTTGGTTAGGTCTGAGTAATTGATGTCCCTCCTACGCAAAGTCAAGAAACCTACCACGCCATCCACACCAAGTATCTACCACTAACTCCTCGGCGCTATCGGCGCTTTTCGTGCGGACCACACGTTAAAAACCAATGGCAAAAGTGGTTGCTAAAAAATCGCCGATCGCGCCGACGAATGGTCGCAGAATGGTCTCTCTCTTGGTAGTTAGAATACACCAATACAGTACGCGAGCGACAGCAAGAATTAATGCGTCCCGCGTGGTTTAATCACGTGTGGTTGTGAGCAAGAAGCCTCCGTTCCGAAAGATCCCGAATAAAATAAATTGCTGCTCAGGCACAGCAGCTAAAGCAAAGTTTAAATTAATCTCCGCAGTGTTCAAAGCTGCCAAAGCAGAGTTTCTAGCGAAATCCATAGGCAATCTTCAGAATCTATCCCCCTCCAGAAATATATATAAGATGCGTGGCGGAGCGAGCAAGCCCTCTAGTATTTAGCTATTTGCATAGACAGAAACGTGTGGAACCAGTGTACGGGATTGGCTGTGTTCAAGATGTAGGTGTGTTAAATAATGGTACAGCACCAATTGTTAGGAAAAATACCCGTCGGGGACCCAGGCTTTCAGCTTTTTTTAAGCCCTTGCCGGCCGTGCCCGCCCCGGCCCGGCCGCGACGTTGTCAGAAGCTTATATCTTTTTGAATCCCGCATCCGATTGACAAGCGGTTTTCGCCATCTGATAGCCCCATTCAATACCATTATGATTATTTGCATGTTTTTTCTCGTGTTGATTTGGTCAGCATGGCGCGTGACACGGTGCCGCGTTAGGGTGTCAGAAAGTTATTCATCCTGCTGTAGCTGAGAAAACGGCTGGACCTATAAAAGCTAAAATTTTGATGTGAGCTGGAGACCACACCACTGGCAATTGTTGCACAGGTCGAAACTTCTGGGTCACACTGCACGTGCGCAGTGCACCCTGTTCCGTGCCACGAAAATTACATGCAAAACTCGTTGCAATACCAGACCTATATCTCCTGCAAACCAAAAGTCGTAAACCACGGGTCAAACACAGACGCGTTAGAGAAACGATTCCGCCGGCGTATGCACTATGTGTCGATCAGCGGCGCGTGGACGGCAAAGTTACTGCTATATAAGCGCAAATCATAAGTTTTATTGACGTCTTTCACAATCTTAAATCAGGTGCGTCAGCACCTATTGGGACGTAAAGCGATGAAACAAACACCAATCTGTAGACAATTGGTACCGTCTCTAAAATGCAGCAAAAATGAGGTTGTTAATGCAGTATTTGGCTGTTAAAATTCTGCCTGTAATATTTGTATTGCGATTCTTATAACATTTCCTTCATTACACTGCCGTAGCTTCAAAACCAAAGGGTGCTAGACGATAAAAATGATGCGAGCTTGTAAAGCGCAATAAATCCATCTAATACCCACCCAAAATTGATTTTTTCCCTACAACATGAAGCTTTATAATTGCAAATTAAAATAACGCTCAAAAACCTATTTAGTTCAAAAGTATCGATTTATTTCGGAATCTATTTGCGACGGCAAAACAATACATAGCGAAAATAATTAAATGCATGCTTTGCACAAGACGAACCTCCGTTGGACGGGTGTAAATTGACTCGGATTTATTCGGACTCGCTCGTCCTTCGCCGTTTAAGGCGTCTTACTGGTTTTAACTTATACTATACATAATTTCAATGCCAAGCAGCCAAAATAGCTATCTCAACTCAAATATAATGTTAAGGTGCAGTGTCCCTTTAACGCCCTCTGCCGTTTTTCGGTACAACTCAAGAACTACTGGCGCTATCGATGTGAAAATTCCGGTTCCTTATTTTACATTATTTTCACTTATTCTGTGCGAAAATGAAGCGATTTTGTCTTTACACTGTTGAGATATCGCGAATTTAGTGACGTCACTACACACGGTTTTTACGCTAATAACTTAACATACCGTTCAAAGGCAATAAAATAAGCAAAATGCAATCCAAAAACAATTTAAGATTTAAAATAATAAGTGCCACAAAATGGCATTATCAGATTTAGAAATTATTGGATTTTGACCGCCTAAATTTCAAAAATGTTGTTTAATGAATACAAAATCCTAATTTTCCTAATTTTAATCAAAATCCTAATTTTAATATTGGAGACAAAAATAATATAAGTCAGAGAACTGTATGCAAACAACTACCATACATTATTTAAAATGATATCATTTTTGACTGAGTGATTGCATTTACAGTGCTGCGCATCTAATGATGTCATATTTTGAAATTGCGTTTTTTTACCAGATGCAGACAAATAAATTAGAGCCCTGTATTACTGAGACAAAACTAGTCCTTAGCTTGACAAAACTAACATGCCTTTTTGGTTTATTTTTATCAATTTCAAATGTTTCAATTTTTTCACCTTACCTGAACCTTAGCTTGACATTTACTTCATATGCATGAAGACTGGAGGTCAAATGAGCATCACTATCCCTTTCCATGCGTAAAATGATCCATCAAACATATGTTGCGTGGCTTCTGTAGATATTTTGTGAATAGTGACCTTTGGTAACCTGACCTTGACTTTTGATCTTTGACAATAATCTCACTTTCGATTATACAGCCCCGTACGGGATGTGCATCATACGTTTAAGAACACTTTGGATGATCATGGTCGCAATCGAAGGTTTTGGATGGGAAGTATGGCCCATAAGCGAAAATACCTTGATTTTGACCTTTGACATTTGAACTCAGTTTAAGATTTTCGAACGTGCTTTATATTGGTCTCAATGAGCGCTTTCGAATGCCGCCTTGTGCGTCTCGCTGCGATCGTTGGTTCGGAAGACAACCATGGGGGGCGTTTAACGCGCCCCCCCCCCCCCAGTCATTGGTGTTCAGATTAAACTCCAGTCAATGCCGGGTTAAATAATAAGTTAGCTATCAAACCCACCTTTATAGTTCGCTTGCGGTGTCCCATGACCTACTCGTGGCTTGGGCGAAAATTAGTGCGAAATTCCATGCTTTCACATGAGAAAGCCCAAAACAATGCAAAATAATATCCATTCAAAGTTACTTACGGTCAAGTGGCACAAGCTAAGACGGTGAGGACAGAAATAGATGCCATTTTCGTTCCCTGGCGCTGCCTCGACCCTGAATAGCAGCTCGTCAGAAGGTTAATGTCTCTGATGAACACGTAAAACCAGCTCTGTGACGTCATATTGAATAGGATGGCACGGCCGGCACGGACCGTTTCGGCCTCATTACACGTGGGACGAGAGTAAAGAGTAGACACACTCACGATCATGGGCGTCCGAGACGAGGGGATAGGTGGACGCGTTGACCCAACAATTTCATATTTTATCATTAGAGAATCGGCTTTAGAACGCCTCCGACCTTCTCCCGCCAACTTTCGGAAAGTAGCGTCGCTCTTGCTCACAAGCCATACGAGGGATGGGTCTGAGGCCTGCAGGGGTGTGGTTTGATGAAAATGATTGTGGGTGCCCAAATTGAAACTCATCTTACCCCTCCCACTCCAGCGACTAAATACAAATACTAGTACTAATTTTTCGTTCGCTTATAATGCTGACGTTTATGTTGATTGATTGACGTTTAACACATTGATCGATTGAAAAACAGAAGCAGATATCATGATTTGTACATACTAGGCATGAATATAACTTCTTTCTAAAATATTGTATCGCACTATCACAGAAATTGCGTAACCATTGCAACGCACAGAAGTTATATGTAATAAGATATTAATTATCAGTAAAGCGCCGTAGTTGGCGATGAACAAGCGAGCGCGAAGGAAATGTATGGTGAATTTCAACTCAATCGGGGAAGTAGTTTTTTAGATACAAAAAAGGTGCGCACGTGCGCACGTGCAGAGACACTCATCCCTGACTTATGCAAATGTGGAGGCTGGGAGGTCCCTAACCACACACTTAATTTGAACACAATCGGCTCATCCGTTCCTGGGATATATAGTAGGGAATGTGCACGTGCGCACGTGCAGAGTCACCGCACCCCTTACTTGTGGAAAAGCGGCGGCTGAAGGGTCCCTAACCACAACAAAGCGGCGGCTGAAGGGACCCCTAACCACAAACCAAATGTCCGAGCCACAATCGGTTTTCAGCCGATTCCCTGAGATATAGAATAGGATGTGTGGGCACGTGCGCGACGTACAGAGGCACCCCACCCCTGACTAGTGAAAACAGCGGTGGCCTGAAGGATCCCTAACACACGCAAATTCGAACACAATCAGCCCCAGCCCGCTTGCGGAGTTTTGCGAACAAACACATTTCAACACCCCTCACGCGGCACGCGCAGTGTTGGTGACTACAAAGTCACCAACCATGAGTCCGCACTGGTAAACAAACATGGTAGGTTGGATGGGGCCTACTCAGCAAAGAAGCCCGCTTGTCAATCGGACGTGCGGTTCCAAAGATATGAGCTTCTCAAAAGCGTCGCAACGGGTCGGGTCGGGTCGGGTTGGGTCGGGTCGCTCATAATCAGATTTTTCGCATATACCACGTAAAGACGAGCGAGCGCTTCGCGCTCGCTGAATGTAATGTGCAAAGGAACTGAATGTAATGTGCAAACATGGCACTGTGCCGTGACGAAGATATAACAAATGCAATTTCAATCGGACACTTGCTTGTTTATTGTGTATTGATTCATATCACCAACGGGCTGAAACACCCACTAACAGGTGAAGTCAGGTATGCCGATCTTAAGACGATGGGAAGCATCAATATCCAAGTGAAGTAACTACTCATATTGTATTCGTTGATTTTAAATGGCAACATTTAAATAGTTCCGGTTGATTTCAAGGTATGAATTCTTGAGAATGTTAAATACGCGCCGAAAGCGAGCAAAAAGGATGTTGCAGGCAGCAATCCTTGAGTTTGAAGCACATCCAAAAAGTGTCATAGACCCGTACCATTCCTCAAAATTACAATATTCGAAGCATCAAGAGATTAGAGATTATATGCAGTTGGGTGTTAGAACACTACCTCCCACGCTTAAGTTTTTCAGACATAATGCAAAATGGTGGCTCGGAGCGCCACCAATTTTTGCGCTCTCCTTATCCCTCATTCTTTGCGCAGCCCTTCTGTATTTGTGTTTACCTGAGGTCATCACAGGTCAGGTTACCAGGTCACGTCAAGTGGCACCACCTCCCAAACGTTTGTGGTCGTGCCGCAGCTACAGTGTTTGACAGAACACTTTGAAGTTCACACGATTTCATAAGGTGATATGTGCCTACAATTCCTTTATCCAGGAATTTTTTAATCGGTGACCTATGGTCGGGTCAATTTCGTGACCTTCGCCATAAGTCAATAGGAAAATGATTAATGTTTCCTTTTCAGAGAACACGCATCCAGATCAGCCTGATTCCTTCTGGATCATTTTTGTGTGGATCCTTCTTGCTTACCCAGACGGCCTTTTTACTCTGTAACCTCTACGTCTTCAGCTCTACTGAGGTCATCTGACGTCAGCAACATCTATTTGTCAAAAATATCGATAGGATAATGATAGGGGTGAAACCGAGACCACTGTGTTTGTCACGTCAAGGCACGTCTACCAGTATTCAACATGACCTACGAGGGTCACCTTAACCTGAAGCTGAATTTTGAAGTTTATCTAACCCGATCATCATGAATATGTGTCGATGTGCCTTGACAAGACGAACACGATGACCCTTCAATTGCTGTCCTATCCCTATTAGGTAAAACGTTATTGGTGAAAAATGTTTTGTCAAAAACAGTCTTCTTGACATTTGATGACCTCTAGAGCATAAATTACTGATTTTGTAATGATTATATTGTTTTCGAGAGCTTCCAATTTTGTTTTACCATTTGTTCCTAACTATTATAGTTCCCGAGATATTTGAGGGACATGGAGGCAAATAGGACATGGAGCAAAGTCCTAAAATTGGAAAGACCTCCAGTGGCCTCAGTTTTGACCTGAAGCAAAAAATGGCCAAACCAACTTTAATTTGCCCTGCTCTGAATTTGTTATTGTTTCAAACGTCTCCCTGCCTCTTTTTTAACATACTCCTTATTTTTTAGGCCCAACTGGACGAAGGTTTGTCACAAAATACAAATGTCGCTTTTAAATATCTTATCAATATTGCCCAGTACTCCGTAAATAAAAATGTGTGAATGTATCCGTAATCAAACCCAATTGATAGAACAACTACAACTAAAACTTTCTGGTGATCAGCGAAACCGTGACCAATATTAATTTATTAAAGATGATTTGATTAAAGTTTAAAGACCAGTAAGACGCCTTACACGGCGAAGGACGAGCGAGTCCGAATAAATCCGCGTAAATTTATCACCCGTCCAACGGAGGATCGTCTTGTGCAAAGCATGCATTGAATTAATTTTCGCTATGTGTTGTTTTGCCGTCGCAAATTGATTCCCGAACTAATCAATACTTTGACTAAATTGGTTTTGCAAGCGTTATTTTATATTTGCAATTATAAGCTTCATGTTTGTAGGTAAAAAACATTTTGGGTGGGTATTAGATGGATTTGATTGCACTTTACAGCTTGCAATCATTTTATCGTCTAAGCACCCTTTGTTTTGAATCTACGGGGTTAAAATGAAGGATAATGTTATTAGAAATCGTCAATAAAAAATATTACAGCATATTTTTACAGAAGAAACTGCATTAAAGCCTCAATTTTTACATGCATTTTTAGAGACGGTACATTGGTCTACAGATTGGTTAGTTTGTTTTATCGCTTCAACGTCCCCCATAGGTGCAAGCACTGATTTAATTGTGAAGAGTCATAAACTATGAATTTGGCGGCTTGTATAGCCAGTCTTTGCACGTGCCACGCGCCGTATCGGCACAATAGTGCATACGTCGGGCGAATCGGTTTCCTCTACGCAATCTGTGTTCGACCCGTGTCTTTGCGACTTTTGGTTGCCGAAGATATCAGGTCCGGTATTGCAACGATGTTTTGTAGGTAATTTTTGTGGACGGAACAGGGTGTGCACGTGCGCACGTGCAGTTGTGACCAGAAGTTTTTACCTGTGAAACATTGCTAGTGGTAGGGGTCTCCAGCCTCACAACCAAAATTTCAGCTTTTGTAGGTCGAGACGTTTCTCAGCTTACAGCAGGTAATACTTTCTGACACCCCTGACGCGGCACGTGTCACGCGCCGTGCTGACCCATCACATGAATAATCAAATTGTCATTGCATGGGGCTATCTGATGGCAAAAACCGCTTGTCAATCGGATGCGGGGTTCAAAAGATATAAGCTTCTGACCAGCGTCGCGGTCGGGCCCGGCCGGCCGGGCCCGGCCGGGTCGGCCGCTTATATGTGATAAAAACTCCGGTACTTCAACCAGTAAGACCGGCCTAAACGGCGAAAGGACGAGTGAGTCCGAATAAATCCGCGTCAATTATCACCCGCCAACGGAGGTTCGTTCCTTGTGCAAAGCATGCTTTTTATTATTTTCGCCTATGTGGTTGTTTTGGCGTCGTAAATAGATCGAAGTAAATCGATACTTTTGAACTAAATTAGGTTTTGCAGCGTTATTTTAATTTGCAATTATAACTTCATGTTGTAGGCAAAAATTAATTTTGGGTGGGTTATTAGAATGGATTTGATTGCACTTGTACAGCTGCATCATTTTTATCGTCTAGCACCCTTTGGTTTTGAAGCACGGCGATGTATGAAAGGAAAATGTTATAGAATCGTCAATAAAAATATTACAGGCAGATTTTAACAGCGAATACTGCATTAAAACCTCAATTTTTTGCATGCATTTGAAGACGGTACATTGGTCTACAGATTGGTGTTTGTTTCCATCCGCTTAAACGTCCATAGGTGCTGAGCACGATTTAAATTGGTGAGAACGTCATACACTATGATTTTGCGGCTTACATAGCCAGTAACATTTGCACGTTCCACGCGCCGCTGATCGACACATAGTGGCATACGCCCGGGCCGGATCGTTTTCTCTACGCGTCTGTTGTTTGACCCGTGTCTTACGACTTTTGGTTTGCCGAGATATAGGTCCGGTATTGCAACGATGTTGCATGTGATTTTCGTGAACGGAACAGGGGTGCACGTGCGCACAGTGCAGTGTGGACCCAGAGTTTGACGCTGTGCAACATTGCCAAGTGGTGGTGGTCTCCAGCCTCAACAATCGAAATTTAAGCTTTATAGGTCCCCCAGCGTTTTCTCAGCTAAGCAGGATTAATAGCTTTCCTGACACCCCTGACGCGGCACGTGTCACGCGCCTATGCTGACCCCATCAGCAATGAGAAAAAAACTGTAAATAATCATAAATGTCATTGAATGGGCTAATCAGATGGGCGAAAAACCGCTTGTCAATCGGATGCGGGAATTCAAAAGATATAAGCTTCTGACCAGCGTCGCGGTCTGGCCGGGCCGGGCCGGGTTCGGGTCGCCGCTTATATGTGAGAAAATCCGGTATCAATGAGGACTCGCTCCGCTCTTCGCGCTCGCTCGTAATGAGGACTCGCTCCGCGCTTCGCGCTCGCTCGTAATTATTAAAGATTAATCTGGTATAATTTACTGTCATGCATTTTAAGACATGTTCATGATTGTGGGAGCTGGAAGACTATTCTTGGTGCCCATTCTAGCTTTGTTGTGCCCTGGCACCGCCACCCACAAAGAGATAAGAAACCACATACCTGGTCTGAGCGACATTAATACCCGGAGAAGCTGTTATAATAGTTGCTGCGCCAAATACACTTTGCCTATTGATAACACACTGCATTTTTTTTTTACTTTTTAAATACAAAGAGCTTGCCTTCTTAAATACAGAGTTTTGTTTTTATGCCGCATCTTGAACCAGCGAGACACTCGACTGGGATGCCGTGAGCCGTGTATCTAAAGCCGACCAGATCACCCGCCAGCTCCGGACGAGGATGGCTTAGCCTGAACCGGCAGTAAATCAGATCTCCTCTTTCAGGAGGCTCCTGTCATCTGAGTGACGCGCGAGCAGCAGTAATCTCTCTGAACGAACGCAGCCGAGCGACGCAGCCGAAATGAGAAGATATCTGCTTTGCATCCCATGATGTTCAGCCCATATTGTAAGCATCATATGACGTGACAAATGTGATGTGTGTGCGTGTGTGTGTGTGTGTGTGTGTGTGTGTGTGTGTGTGTGTGTGCATATGTGCGCGTGCATGCGTGCGTGTGGGTGTGTATGTGTATACATGTGTGTATGTGTGTGTGTGTTCGTGTGCGAGCGTGCGTGTGTGTGTGCTTGTGTGTGCGTGTGTGTGTGTGTGTGTGTGTTCATGTGTGCGCGTGTGCGTATGTGCGTGTGAGTTTGTGTATGTGCGTGCGTGCGTGCGTGTGTGTGCTTATCTTAATGACTTGGGTTTAACCCAGCATTGACTGGGGTCTGATCTGAACACCATTGACTGGGGGCGATAAACGCCCCCTGGTTATCTTCCGAACCAATGATTGCAGCGAGACGCGCAAGGCGGCATTCGAAAGCGCTCAATGAGGCAAATATAGGTATATCACGCTCTAACATTTCAAATTGAGGTCACATGTCAGGTCATGGTCAGATCAAAGGTCAAAATCAGATTTTTTTAGTTTATCCCTATTCCTTGCGGGGGCAGATTCTGCCCCCTCGCTAGTTTTGCGCATGCCGCTTCTGAACCGTGAGGTCTATCGTCAATATTTGAACTTTTCCTATAATTGAATGACGCGTGTTGTGTCTAATTTTTGAAGACAAAAATCGGTTCAGCAGAGGCGGCTACAGGCTCATGTTTTTGGGAGGTCGTTACGAATGCGGTTGTGCGGCACATACTTCCTTCGTAGTTTGCGGTGGAATAAAAGCGTCAGAAACTAGGTCACTTCTATATACATCATACATACTTAGATTATACATATTTTGGTGCAGAGGCGCACTCAGGTACATAAAATGGGAGACGATATTTTCCATCAAATTATGCCCAACTTCAAATTAATAAGATGGTAAAAGGTGTTCCGCTCATGGTGTCCTCCACGTTGTTTACCTGGATCCGCCTATGCGCAGTATATTAAACTTAGCAAATTACAGCAACAAAGCCCACATTTGACGTTCCTATCGTCCCTAACAATCACAAACAGTACATATTTGCTATCAGAACCCCCCTCCATTTTTCTTCCCTGAGTACGCCTAATATTTTTTGTTTTCATACTTGACCATTACATTGGAAGCTCAAAAACGTTTCGGGAATGCAAATCGGTTGAATCACATGGCCGTAATGACCTTTAAAAAATCGTATTTTTCGTATTTTTTGCCCCCTGGCCCCTCCATTTTTGACCAAGGACATTTCTTAGTCCAAATTGCTAAGATATAATCTTATCACGAAAGATCGAATGGTGTTCGTCCCATCAAAATCGGCAAAGCAGTTCACGAGATCTCTGCGGGGGGGGCAGAATCTGCCCCCGCACGTTAACGTAATTCTTGGCGCCCGCAATGAATAGGGTTATGGGCCATACTTCCCATCCAAAGCCTTCAAATCCATTGGGAACATGATCACCCAACATGTTCTTAAACGCATTATACACATCCTGCTTGACCGAAAATGAGATCATACACAAATATAAAAGGTCAAGGTCAGGTCACAAAAGGTCACTAAGCACAAAATATCTACGAAAGCCACGCAACACACGTTTTATGGATCATTTAACGCATGGCAAGTGTTAGTGATACTCATTTGACAACCAGATTGCATTCATATGAAGAAAATGTCAAGCTAAGGTCAAAGACGTGAATATTTCCTCGGTGCATCGGTTATGATATGTAACTTTTTGTAACTTTTGTAACTTTTTGTATATTTTTATTTGATTTGCCTCATTTAATAAGTTATATTATTATCAACGTTTCGTCGTCAAGGTCAAGGAAAAAGTATGCATGCATAAGTCGAAGAAAAGTATGTATGAATGTAAGTGTGTGTGTGTGTGTGTGTGTGTGTGTGTGTGTGTGTGTGTGTGTGTGTGTGTGTGTGTGTGTGTGTGTGTGTGTGTGTGTGTGTGTGTGTGTGTATGGTATATGTGTGTGTTTGATTGTGTTCATGTGAGTTAACTTATTGTATGTGTAAATAAGAATGAATGCCCCATAATGCCCGTATATTGACTAAGCCTTGTAATCCTATCGGACTTTACTAGCATAGCTATCAGTCTGATAGGGTTACAGGGCGATTCTTACTAAGATATTGGTAGTGGGTTGCCAAAAAAAAAAAAAAAAATGGAGTGGTGTGACCCAACGTGATTACAGTCTCAATTATTACTCGAGAAAAAGGCTCTTAAAATAAATGGGTCACAGGAAAGGAATGGGCACTCCTGCCTACCTATATAACGGGAAGAGGATTTAAAAAAGTAAGGTTAAAATGTAAAATTTTGAAATTGAGAAATAAAAACCAAAAAGGCTAGAGGCCAAAATCAAAAAGTTGCTAGACCAGTTTCGTCTCAGAAATACAGTGATGTCATTGATTTGTCTTAATCTTGTCAATGAAAGTAAACAAATGCAATGTCAAAATATGACGTCATGAGTTACCAGCACTGTAAATGCGATCACTCAGTCAAAAATGATAACATTTTGCAATTTGGTAAGGTAGTTTTTAGCATTTAGTGCTTTGGCATTTATTCCACGTTTTTTATATCTTTAAAAAATGTAGTAATTTTTCCCAAAAGTACGTTTTTTATTTTTTGGGTCAAAAACCAAAATTGCACAAATCCAAGATGGCCATTTCGCAGCCTTTATCATTTGCAATCTTTATCTGTTTTTTGGATTGCATTTTGCTTCTTATATTGTCTTTGTACGGTCTGTTAAAGTTTAGCTGATTAATGTTTAGAAACCGTGTGTAGTAACGTCACTAAGTTCGCTACATTCATAAGCGTCGGAAGTGGTGTTGCAGGGGTGGCAGCTGCCACACCAACTTTGGAACTGGTGTGGCGGTGACACACCAACTTTCTGGTCGCCCATATATACTCGGTCTTCAAAATGCAAGCAAATATATGTACGAACGCGACTTGTAGATGGCATGGTAGCCTTGGAT